>AWUE01015298.1:0-12778 GCA_001974825.2 Corchorus olitorius
CTTGATTTCAATTGAGGTCTTGTTATTCCTAAGATCCGTCGAGAAATAGCCTCAAATGGAGTTTAACCGAGCCTAAACATCCCTTCACCGATCTCGGGTTCCCATCGTTGGATGATCATCGGCTTTGGGTATGTTATGCTCTGTTCTTTACTCTTCGAAACCCCTTTAACCGAAGCACAATCTTTTCTTTGTTGAAGGGAGTCCGAGCTTCTTTTCTTGTGTGGGATTTTTTTTTTTGATGAAAGAGTTTATGTTTTTTTCATGTTTTATTTTTTAGAGGGAATTGGGTGTGTGAGAGATGTTCATTCCATGGGTGGAGAGATCTTTCTTCACTATTGTTTCGGGTGAGAGAATGAGAGAGCTTTTGAGAGAGACTTCGTTTGAGGAATCAAAAGAATCCTTTTTGTTTTGTGTATGTTGTGTGCCGAGAGATTTTCGAGAGAGAGGGTTGTGAAGAGTGTGTGAGGATTAGAGCTGGAGTTCAAGAGGTGAGCTGAGGTAGTCTGTTATGAAGGGAGAGAAAAAAAATGGAGGAGAAGAAATTGGGTAGAGAGAGAGGTCCCCTGGAAAGATCAGAGAGAGAGAGGTTGAAGAAAAAAAACCGTTGATAATTCTTTTTGTGGTTATTCAGTATGCAGGATCTTAGAGGGGAGATGGGAGTGGTTGAGGAGAGAGTGCCCTGAGAATCAATGGGTGTGTGCCAGTGTGTATGTGTATGAATTCAGTGTATAGGAGTTGAGAGCTTCTTGAGAGTCCGTGATTGAGAGAATAGAGATGAGAGAAGAATCGGTAAGGTGAGAGCTAGGGAAGATGAATCCGTTTTTTCTTTTTTGGTTCCAATCCAGTGTTATCTATATCATGCCAAAATTCTTATATTGTTCTCTCCCCTCTCGTTTTGATCTCCTGCCCTTTTTTCTCTAACAAATTTTTTTTTTGTCTTTTTGTGACATGTGCCAAATTTTGTTGTGAATTGAGATAAGCTTCATGGACACGTGGGAGGTGAGGTGGCTATGGGAGCTGGCAGAGGGATTCTTCAGGTATTTTCTGCTCCTTCAATTCTTGTTTTGCAATATAACTGCTTTTGCTTTATTGGATGAACTGATGATGATGATTATGCTAAAAATGTTTCCTAGATGACTTGAACCTAATGCTAATGTGAAATGCTTGTGTTCTGCGTGTGAGTGAGCTATTAATTTTTGTAGAGGAAACTGCATCTGATGAATGCTATAAATGCTTGCACCTTAGTAATATGGATCAACTCTTAAATTAAATCTATGGGTGCCCTAAGACTTCCTTAAAGGTAATGATGAAAAGGTGTGTGATTAGGTGCTGAAAGGCATGAAATCCTCTGTGTCTAAATGCAGTACCACTGTCTAAAATATGACGCATGAGCCTACAATATACTAGCTAGGTATGCTGCAATGGAAAATGTACACTTATGCTCAACTAAACTGCCATGTATATACTATGAGATATTGTTTACTGTTGAGTGCAGTTGGCCATGGCTAGAGTAGCCCCCTGATATGTCTTAATGCTTCGAATATTTGAACTTGTCTGTTTGATGTGTATTTGCACTCACTGACAGCCTCTGTTTGCTTTTGCACCATCTTGGTTTGTGTCGAGGAATAGTTCAAATGCACTGGTTTGATATTTCCATTTGCTCATGAGGATCGAATATGAGAATCTGTGGCATCGCGATAGTTATGGGGAAAGTTTGCACGTTGCATCGCAGGATCAGGAAGTGTTCAAGCAAAGGCAGAGGAAAATATGGATGGAATGGTCTCTTTTGGTCCATGAAGGCTTTGATCTTATTTCCCTTTCTCTCTCTTTTTCCTTTTCTGTTTGGTCTTGTGTACTTGGTGAATATTTGTACCTGCATTTACTCACACATTTTTTTGGACTTTGTAATGAGGCTTGAGACTATGTACTTTCTACTTTTGGGAATTAGGGGAATCAATTGCCTTCATATCATGAATAAAAAAGAAAAGGGCTTGATCTAATTTAATCTCCCCATTTAATCTGAACACACACACATGACATGATTAAGAATGAGTATGCTCCAATGTGACCTATGCACACACATGAACAATATGACCAAAGTGACTAATAAAAAAAATGCATATGAATGATATAATTAAAGAGAACGAGAGACTAAATTGGATATGAAAATGCCGTTTGAAAACTAGTCCTATTATTAAACAGGCTTAACCCATATGATTAACATGCAACAAATATTAAACTACTAAATGAATCTGAACTATGAACAATGCAGAAATGCCAAAAGTGCCCATGTTAAGATTTTTTGGTTTTTCAAAATGCAATCAAATGACTAAGGATGAATTAGCTAATCTTGCTGAAAGTGAGCTTAAAATGACCAAAATGCCCCTAAATATGTAAATGATCAAAATGCCCCTGAATGTGCAAATGACAAAAATGGCCCTGGACGTGCAAATGACAAAAATGCCCCATAGATGACCTTAATGCCAATTAAGAAATAAAGTGCTTTAAATTAAAAGGATATGGACAAAAATGGGTGTCTACAGCTGCCCCTCTTTGTGTGCTTTCTAACTATCAGGGAGTGTGCAAAAGAGTAGTTTGTACACTTTCTGAGAGTTAGGAAGTGCGAAAAGACGTTGACACCCATTTTATCAAGCAGAGAAAGTAAAACAAGAACTAGAAAAGGATCCTAGGATAAAAAAACTCGAAGCAGCCTCTGAAAATGAAATTTAAAGCAAAGAGATCCTCGAATAGGATCCTGAAACCAACCGATGAAAACAACAATTCTGAATATGATTCTGCAATTAACTGACAAGCAATGATCCTGAACAAAGATCGAAATAAAACTGACGAAGCAATAATACTAAACCATGACTGAAACATAACCGATAAAGCAATGATCAAAATTCAAGTAAACTAAGGTAATAATCCTAAATCAGGATTGAAATTAACTCATAATGCAATAACCCTGCATCGGGATTAACCGATGAAGCAATGATCCTAAACCCAGATTAAAATAAAGCGATGATCCTCAACCAAGATTAAAATAGCAATGATCCTCAACCAGGAGTAAAATAAAGCAATGATCCTCAACCATGATTAAAATGAAGCAATGATCCTCAAACAGGATTAAAATAAAGCAATGATCCTCAAACAGGATTAACATAAAGCAATGATCCTCAAACAGGATTAACATAAAGCAATGATCCTCAAACAGGATTAACATAAAGCAATGATCCTCAAACAGGATTAACATAAAGCAGTGCTCCTCAAACAGGATTAACATAAAGCAACGATCCTCAACCAGGATTAAAATAAAGCAATGATCCTCAACCAGGATCAAAGTGAACTGATAAAGCAAAAACCAAAAATCATGACGGAGTTGCATCATAAAGCAATGATAAAATAAATCTTGAAGAAAAAAAAAAGAACTGCTCGGAGAACTTACCAATGCAAACTCTGGATAGAGACCTTGACCAAGGATTTTAAGCTTATACATGAATTCTTGATGAAAAACACAATAGAATGAAATGATACCTTTGGAAAATAACTCTGAATCTGATACTGTAATTGTAAACTTCTTGATTGATGAGGAAAGAGGACCATTTTGTAGTCAATTGAAATAAACTGCAGAGAAGATCGCCCTGGATCTACCGAAGTAAATTGAAGAAAGATCGCCCTGGATGAACTGAAATAAACTGAATAAAGATCGCCATGGGTCAACTGAAATAAATTAAAGAAAGACCGCCCTGGGTCAACTAAAATAAACTGAAGAAAGGATCGCCCTAGATCAACTGAAATAAACTGAAGAAAGACCGCCCTGGGTCAACTGAAATAAACTAAAGAAAGACTGCCCTGGGTCAACTGAAATAAACTGAAGAAAGGATCACCCTGGATCAAACTGAAATAAACTGAAATAGGACCACCCTGGGTCAATTGAAATGAATTGAATAAGGATCACCCTGGATCAACTGAAGTGAATTGAAGAAAGACCGCCCTGGGTCAGCTGAAATAAACTGGATAAAGACCGCCCTGGGTCAACTGAAATGAACTGAAGCATCTGAATTCTCTTGGAAAAATTTGTTCTTGTGATGAATTCTGATTGTTGAAATCTTCTCCTGGAAAAATATGCTCTGAAAATATGCTTTAGTGCTGATTAGAATGCACCATGATCTAATGTCAATGCATGGTAATGCAAGATGTATGCATGATATGAATTTTCTTTTATTCGGGGTTCATGGCTTCGCCAGGTTCCGAAGTGTAACCCATCAAATCATTTATCTTAGCACCTGCTATTATTGCTTGTTAAGCTATCTGCCCTGTGTTGACTTTATTCTAATCCCTTGTCTTCTTTTCTTGCCCCAATTTGTCCTTCTTTGCATGCCTTAAGCCCCCTTTCCTTTATGAATATCATCTGCTTTAACTCTCGGTTTTCTTGCCCCAAGTGACTTTTTACTTCTCCAAATCCCTATCTTAGAAAGTTTTGGGAACAGTTCCATGCATATTGGCCCTTTATGATCAGTGATGAAATGAGATGCAAATTTTCAAAAGCAGTTATTATTGGAAAACATTTGTGCTTCATCTAGAATATACTTAAATAATAGATATAAGAAAGGTAGCGCCTCATTATAATGAATACTCTGACGACGATTTGTTGACATGCCAAAGAGTTCTCAAAACAATTTTGGTGTTGCTATCCCCGACTCAGTCTGGACCAGGCACTCACCCTTTCGACATTAATAGACAGTCTTGAAGTATGTTCTCCACTGATTGTTCTTTTTCAATCTGAACTGATTTCTTTGTAAGCTTTCAATCTGAACTTATCCATTCATCTCATTCTTTTCCTGCTCTTCTTTACTATCCTTGGCTTTCAGGATTCCCATCCTTGCTCTAGACTGCCTTTTCAGGTTTTCACCCTAGAGCTTTTTCTTTCATGATTTTTTTTCACTTTTTCTCTTTTTTTTTTTGCTGCACTTGAAAGCCCCAAATTCACCCGAAAAGCAGTTTGAAAATTTTGACTCAAAACATTTTGCAAAAGGACTATTATTTGGTTGAGGAAAAATCTCTTCTCGAATGTCCTCACTTGATCAAAGATGGACTTTTACTAGGCACGTAACGTAGGTTGGGGTTCAGGGTTGCCAAAGAAAGGATAAACAAGCTCAAAATGTGTTTAAGGGTGTTTGAATCAAGGATCATTTTTCTCAACTATGGGGGTATCGTGCTTTTCATCCCCATATCCCCTTTTCAACTTCATCGTCCTTTTATTTCATTTCAGTCATTTTCTTTCCTTTCTCTTCAATCTCCCACTTTCCTCTTTTTTTTTTCAATTACTTTTTAATTTGAACTTCCTCGTGGGATGTATTCGCTGACTTTATGATCCCAATTCAATATTTCATTCATGTGAACTTATCCTCCCTCAACTTTGCCCCCCAGTGTGGAGGGTGATCCTTGATTAGGCTTCATTTGAAAAAACTTATTAGGCTCAAAGGGGACAACAAAGGATATTTTCTACAAGTGAAGGGAATAAGAAAGAAAGCCATTTATCACTTCGAGATTGGACATCTTCATTGAAAAGCATCCTCGTGAAAACAAATTTTGAAAACCATTTTTGAAAAACCATTTTTTTTTGAAAAAATCTTTTGAAAACATGTGACTCTTTTTGAAAATCGTTTGTTGGACTTCTCTGGAGGCTTCAAGTGCCATTTTTCCTTCTTTTTTTCCGACCTATTTCTTTTTAGGCCAAGTTTTCTTTTTCTTTTTCTTCTTCTTTCGAATGGGAACTTAACGCGTGAAAAACCCAGATCATTTAAAACATTTGAAGCTTCCTTAGTGCTCAAGCTCATCAGTTCTGTAGATTCCATGTGGAGCAAATGGGTTGTTGTTCTCAAAAGGTCTGAGGGTAGTGTCTGTTCCTCTGTGTCTTCATAGTCAGGTTCATTAGCATTTTCATCACTGAACCTTGGCTCGTCTGGAGCGTCTTTGCATTCATTGTCAATCGGCCTAAACAGTAGAATATATGTATACATATGATAGAAAGCAAAAGAAATAACACATAGAATAAATGAATGAAGAGGATATGAAAACTTTATGTAAACTTTTGAAATGCACTTTATTTTATTACTCACGATAAAGGAAAAATATGTAGAATAATATGCATGAAAAAGAAAGCCCAACATAGAACTGTTCACCAACACTCTTAGGCATAAGTGTCGGGATAGAAGTTATTATGTCTCCATACTACTAGAGTAAAATAGCATTCATATCTGACATATCTCTTGAAATCAACCTGCTTATCTAAGATACTCATATTCTTCTAGCAAGCTCTTCAGTTTTCAACCATGTTTGCTTGGCTTTCTTTATGAACTGGCAAAGAATTGACTTGTGCTACATTGCCAAAACTTAGCTTCCCAGACCTCACTAATTCTTGTACAGCATATTTCAATCGCCGACAATTCTCCGTTGTATGCCCCTCGGATCCGGAGTGATAATCACAATGAGCTGTAACATCATACCATACAGGTAGAGGAGGCTTCATGGGATTAACACATGGCAACCTTTGTAGTAAGTCCTGCTGGAGTAGTTGAGGCAGAAGTTCAGTGTAGGCGCATGGAATTGGGTCAATGGGGACATTGCTCTTCATGGGATTTGTATTTCCTGGAGAATAAGCTAAAGCCTTTTGCTGTGCTGGCCATGAGGAACCTGGGATAGGATTATATGGCCTTGGACGGAAGGGTGCCCCTCCAACTGCATTAATGCTTTCTGAGTACTGATAACCGTAGGGATATGTCTGAGGTGGTGCATAATACCCATAAGCATGGTAAGAAGGTTGGACTGGCCTGGGTGGGCGATAGTAGTTGACTGGGCGCTGACTATACTGAGGATAATTGTACACTGGAGGTGGATAATAAGGTGTATGAGGCTTGTGGCTGACATTACTAACTTCATCTTTCTTTCCCTCAACTGATCCTTTGCTAGTCGCACCTGGTACTATGAACTTCCCCGCCTTAATGCTATTATCGAGCTTCTGTCCTATCACTACAATCTTTGCAAACGGTTCACCTAACATGCTGAACAACTTGTCATAGAAGATTGACTTTTTGAGTATCAATGAAAAGCCCAGAGATTTCTGACTCCTCTATCGACGGCCTAACTTGAGCGGCCATATCCCTCCAGCATTGAGCAAATTCTGTGTAACTCTCAGTAGGATTCCTTTCTAGGGCTTTCAGATATTCCCTATTTGGGGCCAAGTCAACCAAGTACTTGTATTGATCAATAAAAGCCTTCGCAAGATCGTCCCAGGAACGAACGCGATGCTTATCAAGCTGGTTGTACCATGTAGAAGCCGTGCCTGCTAAGCTATCCTGAAAGCAATGGATCATAAGTTTTTCATTTGCAGCATAGGGTCCCATCTTCCTCGCATAACTTTTCAGATGATTGTTCGGGTAATCCTTGGTCCCGTCAAAATTTCTCGAAATCCGGGATCTTGAATTTCGGTGGTATGACCAAATCATCTACCAATGACAGCTCTGCAATATTGATGAGTTGATGGTAACTACTTGAACCTTCTAACCCACGAAGCCTTTCATCAATCAAGCTTATCATGCGCTTGTTCTCATCTGCCGAATTATCTTGACCTGCGGCTAGTGTTCGTGAGTCATAGTGCACTGGATTTTCATATTGGACATGTGAATTCTCTCCTTGAGCGGTAGCATAATAGGGTGCAGTGGGGTAATAGACATACCCTAATGGCGTGTCATTGACTACATCAACATGCATTTTGCCATTACTTTTAGGGTTCTCGACCTTTCCATCAGAACCAGTCGCTTTTCCATTAGCCATTCCTTCCTTTGCCTGGGTTTCCTGAGCTGCTATCAGTCTGGCTATTGCTTCTAAAGCTTGTCTTAATTGTTCCTTCATTTCATCCCTGTCCCGCTTCAATTCCTCAAATTCTTCACTATGCTGACCTGCCATTGGTTTAGCTTTTGACCTCGTGAAGTACTGGTGTTGAGCTATCTTGGAACCTTTAGAACGAGACCACGAATTAGAACCTCCTTATCAATGTATTCCAAACTCCAATCATTGCAAGTGATGTCATGATGCATGATAAATTATACTAAATTAAATATGAATGCAATACAACTTCGCCATAAGAGATGAAATACACAAAGCCACCTGGAATCTTCCATCGAAGTTTTATGAATTTCACATCTCATATCCAGGCTTTAATTGCCTCAAACTAGTGTCCAATTAAAGCCCTTCATTCGTCGGCGTGCATAAATACTTATGATGACTACATAATGCATGATCGATGCTTTGCATGAATACACTTTGCCATAGGACAGTTGGAATGAAAGATACTTGATTAAGCTTTCTGAGACTAAATCTGATACATTACCAAAATATTCAATATAAAATTCCATTTTTAAGTACAATGTTGATTTCTTATCCAGTAACAACTTGGACTAAACTTCATGATTACTGAGTCTGCTTTTGATGAGTTTCCTTATTATGGACAAGGTGTCCTGATCTCTTTTTCTTAATCAAGCATCTTTTACTTCGATTGTAATCTGGCAAATCCTACAAAATGCACGTGAATGTTGAATGCTGAAAAAGGAACAGGAAAATAAGAAAACAAGGAAATGAGTTAGTAACCACAAGGACAATTGAGTAATAATAACTGAGAATTAAAGAAAAGTTAATGCCCCTTCTTATTCCCTATTAACAAAACCTTTTTTTTTCTCAAAAATCTGAAAGGACAAAAATGCCCTTGGGGCGGGTGGTCCATTTATTGAGAGTAATATGGGTTACTCTCTCTTCGGTTCTTATTTTTTTGAAAAACAAGAGGTAAGGGTAAGAGATGTTCCTTATGTGTACCAACTTATATGCTGGCTTGGTCCACTCACACCTAGAAGGTTCCCAATTTTGACCCGGTAAGGTCTCATTGGGTGGAGGTATTTCGCGCAACCTGCACGGGGACCTGGTTGGTCCCACGAAGGCTCGCTTATTACATCTCCCAAAATCTAATCAAGGTGGCCAAAATGTAAATGCAAGATGCAATCTAAGTGACGTGTGTGAAGGAACAACTTACCATCACCCTAAAACTACACCTGACAGACCTAGTAACTAACCCCAATAAGAGACAAAGAAAACAACAAGATATGAGTGAAAATAGCAGAAATATCAAAGCATAAAAGCAATAAACATCAAAACAAACAAAACAAAGCAACCATTTTTATTATTAACCCTAAATCTTGTTTAAACTAAGTGAGGCCTGACTCTCTAACTGTCCCCAGCGGAGTCGCCAAGCTGTCGAGACGTTCGGGTCCAGGATCCGAACCCTGTCGAAACGACTTTGGAAAATGGAGTCGCCACTAATCTTTTTTCTAAGGTGTGATTAGCCACCTAAAGGCCACCTAAGTCTAATGAGGTCCGGTGCTTGGCATGGGACCCACTAAACCTAAGGTCCGGTCTTTGTAACATAAATCTAGGTTCGAGAGTCGATTACGCCCGGGGAAGGATTAGCACCCCCGGAGCGCCCGTCAAATGATGGTACCTCTAAGCCAAACTAGATCTAATTGTGGGTCAATAACAAAAGGTTGCTTTTAGTATGCTTAATGATGCATGAATTGGTGAATTTTAGTTTATCAATAAACAACAGTATACTTGAGTTTAACTAGAGACCCTTCCCACGCATTATGGGGGTATCTTGAGAAGAACTCAATCTCGGAGCGGGGACCAAGAATTCGTACCCGAGTACATTTACTTGGAACCCACCCGTCATCGCAAAAGACGATTGTTTATTAATTCTTATTTGGACTAGCTCACATGAATGGCATTTAGAATGCATGAAAGGTCATTTTTTTTATATGCATTAACACGAGTCTACCCGAAATCAATTTCGTAGACCCTTCCCACGCATTATGGGGGTATCTACGGAAGAGACCGGTCTAGAAGGGACTCTTGGAAATTCGTACCCGAGTACATTTATCCGAAAGGCCCTTCATTTCGGCAAAAGACAAATGTTAATACATTTTGAGCATAATCAAAGTGGCATACAATATAAATGATATGGATGCGTGATTATTAATTAGTTAAACACCAATTACTAATTATTACAAATTCAAAGGCTTTATCAAAGCCAAAGGTAAATCAAAGGAACAAAAGCCTTAAGAAAGAAGTGGGGGCCTAAAGGTCAATTGGACAAATCCGGGGACACACCTGCACATAAAGCAAGCAATTAGCAACATTCAGGGACCAAATAGCAAGAAATAAGTGTCAAAGATGTGAATTGGGCACTCAATTGCACAATTATATCACCAATTTCCAAAATCAAGTAGTAAATTGCATTCAGAATAAATGAAATCCCCAAAGCAAGGGCCAAATTGCATTTAATCAAGCAATAGAAACCAAATTAGGGGCAAGATAGCATAAATCAAAAGATAAATTCCTAAATCAGGGATGAAATTGAATTAAACACAAATAATGTCCCAAATCAGGGACCATACTGAAAGAGGAAAGAAAGTGATATCTTTATGTGAATGAAATTAAAAATTTTAGGTACTTAGCTGAACTCAAACACAAGTATGAAATTTCAAAGGTACTAAAACACCAATTACCCATAATTGAGCTCACCCTTCTCTTAGTGAAATAAATTTAAAAGAACAATTAAGCTTTTAAGATCAAGTTTTAATTCTCAAACTAAAATCAATTCCAGAAGATTTCACTAATCCCTCCTTGAGTTAACTCTCAATTATAAGAAATAAAATCTTTAATTTCAAAGCCTAGATTCTTAAAATGAAAGTTAGCTTAATACGACATGGAGATCAATCAACAAGCTAACTTCCGTTTTAAGAATTTAAGCCTTAAATCAAAATTTCATTTTTATACTCAAAAATCAACTCAAAAGTGACCTTGAATCCATCTTGGAATCAACCATGTTTAAAAATACAAAACATGAAAATAAAGACTTGATTTTTCTTTTAAATTTAAGTAAAAAAAAAATCCAAAGGAAATAATTATACCCAAATTCTAATTATCCTTTATTCTTTTCATCACATTATAGCCAACACAAATCTTAACTTTAGCATGAAAACATCAATTTAAGCTTTTAAAATATAAACTTTCATCAAAACAACTATTAGAGCATAAAAAGATGAACTTTAATTAAATCTATCACATTTACTTAACTAAAAAACATATCTTTTCAAAAAGCAAGTAAATTTTGAGCAAAATCAACCTTAAATTAACAAGTTATTATCATATCTTTATGAACACACATGAACTCACTAGAAAATAATCCATTCAATCATAAAATTAGAATCAAAGCATCAAAGCATCAACCAAATAGGCCCTAAATTACCATAAAAGGAAACAACATGGATTCAATTGAAAGAAAGGGAAGAGTAAACTTACCCAAACGGTGTCGTTTTAAGGAAAGGGGTTTATAACCCTAACTTTTTCTTCTCCCTCCACTTTCTCGACTGTTTTTCCTCTTGTTTAGAAACCACTAAAACACCCGTTTTAATCAAGCTTCAACAGCCTCCCTCTCCTTCCTCGAATCATTCCTCTGTTGTTTTTCTCTTGCCTTAAACCCTAGCCTCTAGCGTCGCCTATGCTCCTCAGATCTGCTAGTCACCGCCACATCGGGTCCCGATCATAGTCAGATGGTGGTCGAAAATCCAGATATGCTCTGATCATCGTCTTGATTTCAATTCAGGTCTTGTTATTCCTTAAGATCCGTCGAGAAATAGCCTCAAATGGAGTTTAACCGAGCCTAAACATCCCTTCACCGATCTCGGGATCCCATCGTTGGATGATCATCGGCTTTGGGTATGTTATGCTCTGTTCTTTACTCTTCGAAACCCCTTTAACCGAAGCACAATCTTTTCTTTGTGAAGGGAGTCCGAGCTTCTTTTCTTGTGTGGGTTTTTTTTTTTTGATGAAAGAGTTTATGATTTTTTCATGTTTTATTTTTTAGAGGGAATTGGGTGTGTGAGAGATGTTCATTCCATGGGTGGAGAGATCTTTCTTCACTGTTGTTTCGGGTGAGAGAATGAGAGAGCTTTTGAGAGAGACTTCGTTCGAGGAATCAAAAGAATCCTTTTGTTTTGTGTATGTTGTGTGCCGAGAGATTTTCGAGAGAGAGGGTTGTGAAGAGTGTGTGAGGATGAGAGCTGGAGTTCGAGAGGTGAGTGAGGTAGTCTGTTATGAATCGAGAGAAAAAAAATGGAGGAAAAGAAATTGGGTAGAGAGAGAGGTTGAGAAAAAAAACCGTTGAGAATTATTTTTTGTGGTTATTCAGTATGCAGGATCTTAGAGGGGAGATGGGAGTGGTTGAGGAGAGAGTGCCCTGGGAATCAATGGGTGTGTGCCAGTGTGTATGTGTATGAATTCAGTGTATAGGAGTTGAGAGCTTCTTGAGAGTCCGTGATTGAGAGAATAGAGATGAGAGAAGAATCGGTAAGGTGAGAGCTAGGGAAGATGAATCCGTTTTTTCTTTTTGGTTCCAATCCAGTGTATCTATCCTGCCAAAATTCTTATATGTTCTCTCCCCTTTCTGTTTTGATCTCCTACCCTTTTTTCTCTAACAATTTTTTTTTTGTCTTTTTGTGACATGTGCCAAATTTTGTTGTGAATTGAGATAAGCTTCATGGACACGTGGGAGGTGAGGTGGCTTATGGGAGCTGGCAGAGGGATTCTTCAGGTATTTTCTGCTCCTTTAATTCTTGTTTTGCAGTATAACTGCTTTTGCTTTATTGGATGAACTGATGATGATGATTAT
>AWUE01015299.1:0-12241 GCA_001974825.2 Corchorus olitorius
GTAGCCCCTGATATGTCTTAATGCTTNGAATATTTGAACTTGTCTGTTTGATGTGTATTTGCACTCACTGACAGCCTTTATTTGCTTTTGCACCATCTTGGTTTGTGTCGAGGAATAGTTCAAATGCACTGGTTTGATATTTCCATTTGCTCATGAGGATCGAATATGAGAATCTGTGGCATCGCGATAGTTATGGGGAAAGTTTGCACGTTGCATCGCGGGATCAGAAAGTGTTCAAGCAAAGGCAGAGGAAAATATGGATGGAATGGTCTCTTTTGGTCCATGAAGGCTTTGATCTTATTTCCCTTTCTCTCTCTTTTTCCTTTTCTGTACTCTTACTTATTTTGGTCTTGTGTACTTGGTGAATATTTGTACCTGCATTTACTCACACATTTTTTTGGACTTTGTAATGAGGCTTGGGACTATGTACTTTCTACTTTTGGGAATTAGGGGAATCAATTGCCTTCATATCATGAATAAAAAAGAAAAGGGCTTGATCTAATTTAATCTCCCCATTTAATCTGAACACACACACATGACATGATTAAGAATGAGTATGCTCCAATGTGACCCATGCACACACATGAACAATATGACCGAAGTGACTAATAAAAAAATGCATATGAATGATATAATTAAAGAGAACATGAGACTAAATTGGATATGAAAATGCCATTTGAAAACTAGTCCTATTATTAAACAGGCTTAACCCATATGATTAACATGGAACAAATATTAAACTACTAAATGAATCTGAACTATGAACAATGCAGAAATGCCAAAAGTGCCCATGTTAAGATTTTTTGGTTTTTCAAAATGCAATCTAAATGACTAAGGATGAATTAGCTAATCTTGCTGAAAGTGAGCTTAAAATGACCAAAATGCCCCTGAATATGTAAATGACCAAAATGCCCCTGAATGTGCAAATGACAAAAATGCCCCTGGACGTGCAAATGACAAAAATGCCCCATAGATGACCCTAATGCCAATTAAGAAATAAAGTGCTTTAAATTAAAAGGATATGGACAAAAATGGGTGTCTACACTAACTACCCTGAAACCACAACAAGAATTCGATGGGTGAGTACACAAATGTACCCAGTGAGTGAGCCTCCCTCAAAAGAGAACTCGAGAGGGTGGGCTGCACTCACAACCAAAACAGTTAGGAAACCAAAAATTATCAAAACAATATCATCTATCAAACGATTATACAAAATCATTCATCATTTGATAAAACCTGGGCTGCCAAATAAAATATCCGAAGTGACCTTGGCTCGAGTCAACCTCCGGAACCGTCAGGGCATTTTCGTCATAATCAAGTAATACTAGTAAAAATTACGATTTTCTTATTTTCCCAAACAAGCCCGTCCCCCTGACGTTGGCCTGGGTCTGGCACTGCGTGGTGGCCGCAGCACACCCAGTTTAGCTCCCCCATGCACACGCCGAACCGGTACATATATATGGCGTGTCGGGCCTGGAGCGACGAACCATGTGGATCCAAATCAAACCATGGTCCGCCAAAAGAGTCCAACTACTAGCTAGTATACCACCAAATCAAGCCATACGTACTCCCTGGACTGCGTCCAGTCCACGAGTCCCCGTATACTTTCTAACTGTGTCGAAATCAAAACCAAGAGTCATTCATGCACCCAAAATAATTTATTAAAACCATTTATAAAACATATTAATAAAACAATAATAAAACAGTTCCTCAATGGGTTCTCCGTTGAGGACAGCCCACTCACAGTTCGGGGGACTCGTACACCCCAAAGTCAATCCACTCTGAGCCTAGCCAATGTCTCGATCAGCGCCTCAGCCCTCTGATTGAGAAACACGTCCAATACAAGGAAATCATTAAAGCTAAAATCATCTATCATTGTAAAACCAAGATAGTAAACCAAATCAATCAAATAAGATAAAATAAATGTCGAAACGTTCGGGTCCGGGGAACCCTGCCGAGACGACGTTGGTAAGAAGGAGTCGCCACTAATCTTTTTTGCCTAGGTGTGATTAGCCACCTATCCGATTATTAAGTCTAATATTAACCTAAGCTTGGCGAAGGTAATACTAAACCTAATACAGTCTGCTTAACCAGAGTCTATGGGTTCGGGAGTCGGTTACGTTCGGGGAAGGATTAGCACCCCCGACACGCCCGTCAAACGACGGTACCTCTAGTCTAAACTAAATCTAATGGGTTAATACTAAGGGTTGCTTTTATCTAAATCATGTTCATTATCAAAAAGGGGTTATAAAAGAAAATGAAATCATTTTTTAAAATAAATGTCGAGAATTCGAAGAATATGATCGAACACCGTCTACCAATTCTATTTCGATTCTCTTTCATTGTTTGTTCTCTTGTTGAATCTTCCGCGTCGGAAAGAGGTTTTGAAAATGCTGTGTCAAAACCTTTTATTCTTGTCTTTAGAGTCTTTTACTTTGCTTTGAAAACCTCCATTTTAGTCTCCCTAAAAATGGCGTGAAAATCTTATTTTCTTATTGTTTTGGAAATCTTCTTTCCATCTTTTATTGATAAACTAAGTCTGATTTGAATTTGAAAACTTCTGTTTAAGTCTTAAAAGCTCTTGATTACCGATTTTAGCTTCTTTTGAAAATTGAATAAGAGAACATCAACTTTTGAAAACGCTTTTGAAAAAGATCTTTTTGGTATTTTCTGAATAATACTTAATTCCTAAAGGGACGAAAATGAATGCAAATGATGCATGAACTGGTATATTTTAGTCATTTGATTAATAAACAACGATATACTTGAAATTAACCCGAGACCCTTCCCACGCATTATGGGGGTATCTCGAGGGTAATCCAATCTCGGAGCGGGAACCAAGAATTCGTGCTCGAGTACATACTTAGGACCCACCCGTCATCGTAAAAGACCGTCGTTTATCAATTCTTATTTAGCTAACTCGTGTGAATGACAAGTAAATATGCATGCAATTTAGTTCTACTTCTACTCTAAATTACTAATTATTACAAACCAAGGCTTAATTAAATTGAAATTAAACTAACAAAGAGCAAATTTGAAAGAAATTAAAAGCTTCAGGGCCAAATTGGACAAACTAGGGGCTTTCCTGCACATCAAGTAAAAGATTAGCAAAGTTCAGGGAGCAAAGAGCATAATTGGAGAATCAATAATACGAATAGACAATAACTATAAAATTTAAAATATGAATGCACATAATATTAAAGGAAATAAACCTACTTTATTTCAAATTAATTATGGAAACTATGAGGTAATTAAGTTAAGTTAATCCTAACCTTTCTCTTTTCTTTTTCTTTTTCTTTTTCTTTTTTCTTTTCATTTTCTTTTACTACTTTATTGACAATTAAACTAAGCTATGAAATTAAACTAACTGATCAGACCAAAATGATGCATGTTTTTATGGTCATTTTCCTATGCTTTTGAATGTATTTGTGTAGATTTTACCCTATAATGCTTACATTTGTGATTGTAGGTGTTGAAGAGGTAGAATATACAAATATGTTGATTTAGGCACTTTTTGGAGCTATTTTGGTTGATTTTTAGCACAAAGGTTTTTCATGGATTTTCTTGGAAGAAATTGGAGATCTCGTGTTCGTGAATGAAGAATTTATGGAGTCAATTTTATGCCAATTGAAGTCATGGAGTTGAAAGCTACAAAGTTTCAAAGCAAGGAGTAGAAGATCAAATTGCAAGAGACATGTCGAGCCACCAGGAAGACATCGGGTGATCAGGCTTACGACCTGGGTGCTCAGGCTAACCAGGTGGGCGCCCAGCGCGAGTCGGGGCCCTTGTCAGTGCGCGCCATTAGCCACTTGTGGGTGTCTTCATGCTGAAGCTTCTTCCTTTCTTTCCAGATTTGGAGTCAGTTTGGGAAAATAGCCATAACGTTTGATCCAGAACTCCAAATGAGGCGTGTGAATATGCGTTGGAAAGCTAACTCCGAGAGCTACAACTTTCGTGTTTTGGTCGAGACCCAGTTTTGCCGTTATCATGGACGAAAATGCCCCTGAAGTTTCTGCAGACGTGCTGGACCTAGAAAAGCCCATGAATTCAAGCCCAAATTGATATGATTAACCTAATTTCGGTGTTTGGAGATAGCCCAGACCTGGAGGACGAAATTCCACTCAATTGGAGAGGGTTTAATGAGCTTAAAAGTCTATTTTGTCCTAGGTTAAGTTTGCCCTAAGTCTCTAGTATAAATAGACATCTTTTCTCTCTAGAAAGGGGGTTAGAGGAATTTGGAGAGCAAGGAGAGCCGCCGGCCAGCTTCTAGGTTTTTCTATTCCTTTTTCTTTTGATGGCTACTCAATTCATGAGTAGCTAATCTTTTATTTCTCCAATGTAGGATCTTATTGATCTCTTGACTTATTATTTATGGGGAGACTTTTGTTCTTTATAATTTGATTTTCTACTTGAATATGTTTCTTACCCCTATACTTCATCTTATGTGTTCATATTTTGATTGATTTGGAGGCCTACTTATCTTGAGATTTATGAATTCTATAGTTAGATTCAAGTTAGCTCGAATTGAGTTAATATTGGTCCAAGTGACAGTTGTAATTCTAGGAATTCTAGGTTCAATGGGATTACCAAACCTTGTTGAAATCTATAAGCCGAATTGGAAATAGATGTAGATGAGTTTGGTATTGATTTATCATGCATGCGAAAAGTAGATCTTAATGCTTGCTCTATGATTCTTCCCAGGGGGATGCTTGATTAGAAACAATAGAAATTAGTCTTGGCAATGGTGCGGACGAAGTTTTGTTAGCATGTTGGAGGGTTGAGTATTCCTCTCCTATACCAATTATTCAAGTGGAGTTGTTTAAGATATTAGGAAGATTATTTTATTCTAAGGAAAGTTGAAGCCTACGTCTTAGGATATATACTACTTTGGAATAATTTATGATGCTTAATTGATTGGCAATTAATATCAAATTCATGATTTGTGTCAATGATCCATATCAATCTAGTCAAGAGTGAAATTGATTCTATATTGGAGGTTTGTCTTATATAGTTTACTACTTGATTTACTTTGCTTCTAGTTTGTTTTGTTAGTATTAATTTAGATTCCTTGATCTCAACTTTCAAACTTCTTACTTTGAACACAATAAATTAGTAAAGAAATTATCTTCTCTCTCTGTGGATTCGACCCCTACTTACCCTAGCTACTTAGTTAAGTTTTGTGGGGATTTATCTTGTGATTGCTCAACGACTCGATCACTAACCCCAAAATTTCATTCTTTACCAATTTATTAAGAATTGAGCTAAATTCTTTAGATTAATAATGATCAAATCTCAAATTAAACTAATGTGAACTAGACTAGGCCCAATGAAAACAAATAACAAATGAGACCCAAATGCCTGAATGAACTTTAAATATTAAAGACCCAATAATAAATAGAAGCCCAGACCTACATGAAAAAACTAAAGCCCAAATGAAAGGAAGTTAAAAGCCCAAAAATTACCTTGCTTGAAAGTGGGCATGGCCTGTTGGGTCATTAGCTCCGGTCGGTTTGAGGCTCAGCCGGGTTCGGGTCGATTCGTACGGACTAATATAAAAGCCTCATCTTCTCCTCTTTCTTCAACTTTCCTTTCCCAACTAAACCCTAGCCGCAACCCCTTGCCATACCGGAGATCGCCACCCCCCTCAACCACCATGCCGGAGCCGACAACCAACGCCGTTGGGCTTGAAAATTTGCAGGAAACCTCCTCTTGAGGCCCTCTACCCGAATCCAGCCTTGTTTCTTCAAAATCGACCCTCTAGCTTATCTAAGCTAAGCTTACCTGAAACCTCTAAGCTTTCCCCGATCTCGGAATCCGGCCATTGGATTGGTCGGATTCTCAAATATGTCTATCCCCTGATTATTTCCCAACCATCCACCGTTCAGTTTCTCCGATTGAAGCCCCAAACTACTAAGATCTCCAAGCTTCTCCCAAATCCCGACTTACTAAGCCTCTTCCCTTCTCAAATGAACACTAGCAGCGTCGAAATCTTCAATCTCCAACCCCATGGACCTTCGATTCGATCCGCGTCTTTAGCCCAAGGAGAGAAACCCAAATTTTGTTTCTACGGAACCAATAAGATCTCGAAACCTCTCTCTTTTTGGTATTTACTTTTTTTGCTTCTGTTTGGCTACTGGAATGGGTGTTTATAACAGTGGATTGGGTGTTTATGACAGTGCGTAGTGTGTGGATTATATTTTGGAGTGAGGCGAATGGAGCTTTTTGGTTATTCAAGCCAATTTGGTGTGTGGATGTTGAGAATGTGTGTATAGTCTGTAGTGATGGGAGTCTGTGGAGATAGAGTGTATGAGATGATGAGAGTGTGTAGTGAGGTGCCTTTTTTTGTGTTTTTGAATCTGGAATTTTCTTAGTGTGTGGGTGTGTTCAATGAGGAGAGTTGAGAGTTTTAGAGAGAGGTGTGTTGAGAGAAGAGTATGGAGAGTCTGCAGGATGTCTACTGTCAGAGGGTTACTAAAAAAAAATAGAGTGGGAAAGTTCGAGAGAGAAATCCAGTGTGTATTTTCAGTCGATGTGTATGAGGGAAGATGAGAGGGAAGGTTCGAGATTCCCCTTTTTTGTGCTAACTGTTTTTTTGGACTCCTGAATTGGATAAGGATGGGAGGAACCTTAGCTGGCATGGTGAGCTGGAGGATCAAGATATTTCCAGGTATTTTCTGTTAAGTCCCAAATTCTATTAGTAATTCCAATTTTCCTTCCTTTTTACCAGTTTCGAGAATTGGCTCAATTGTTGTTGCCTTGTATTTTTTAGTAGAATGACATATAGGCCCTGAAGTCAACTAACATAGGTATGACTCTCTGACTCTTTTCATTTTACTTCCGGGTTTGACATGATCCTGCATTCCCATTCATTTAGCTTCCTTGCACACAAACACACTATATAGTGGCAACAACTGGATGTATTTGGCTGGTGTGCACTTGCTTGGAACTTTGAATTCAAACTGATGTGTCCTATTTCTTTGCTCACTGTTTTCTATTGATGAATGTTTCTGAATTGCATCTCTGAATTGCTTGGTAATGCCCTGCTGATGTGCTCTGCTGGATGACTTAAACGTTGCCATGGCCTGTTCTTGCTTGGCCTTTACACTCTGCTGAATTTATGCTCACAAAGAAACTTCCTTGCCTTGCTTTGTTTACTTGTGTGGTCTCAAAGATTTTGTTTTTTATAGTATGGACTAAGGCAAATGCAATGCTTAATGTTGATTTTAAACTGCTGTTTAGCTTGACATGTTACTAGCCTTATCTCAATCTGTTTTGCAGGCTAACATTCTCATTCTTGATTGCAGATGGGCACCCCAAAATTACTGTGAAGAGCACATGCCATGAGGGTTGGAAGTGCTTGCCATACAAATGGAATCAAAGCCAATTGCCCCCGAGATAGGATCTGCAAAAGGACAGAATTCTGCACAAGTTGCAATTTTGAAGAATATAAGTTAAGACTATAAGCCATGCGAAAATTCTAAGCCAACCATGGGAAAACACCTAAAACCCTACATCCAAATATCCCAATCCACACAAATGAAAATCTTTTTGTATTTCTGGGAAAAAATGAGATGTAAATAAACAGTGATTTCTTTTTCTTTTTCCTTCTTTTTTCATTTTCCTATTTTGTAATGACAATGCTTATGTAAATTAAAAATGCAATTTCTAATTCTAATCATGTAGGCTATAATCCAACTAAATTAATATGACTCAAAGTGGATTTACAAATTTATTATATACTAAGCCAAGTGACCAAAGTATCAAGGCTCAATTGCTGATTGGGATCCTGCAGATGCAAATGTGAGATTAATATGCAAAATGTGACATAAATATGCAAAGGAACACAATGACATTTTTTTTGAAATTTTCCTTGAATTCATCATGCAATCTACTAATGATTAAAATGGACCTGCTAACTTGAGCAATGGAGTAAAAATGACCACAATGCCTCCTGAAGTACAAATGACTAAAATGCCCTTAGATGACCCTAATGCCAATTAAGAAATAAATTGATTAAAATTGAAAGGATATGGACAAAAATGGGTGTCTACAGCTGCCCCTCTTTGTGAGCTTGCTAACTATCGAGAAGTGAGCAAAAAAGTAGTTTGCATACTTTTTGAGAGTTAGGAAGTGTGCAAAGAAGTAGACACCCGCTCTTACTGCCGAGTCAGATGTTTCACTTTTCTTTCTACTTCGAAATGGATCGTCTCCCAATCAACTTCTTTGAATTATCTTCCAATCCAATATTAAAAGGACTGTCTTCCGCTTATCGTTTGAACTGTTTTCCAATTGCATATTAAAGGACCGTCTTCCGCTTATCCTTTGAATTGTCTTCCAATTCATCTTAAAGGACCGTCTTCCGCTTATCCTTTGAATTGTCTACCAATTCAATCTTAAAAGGACCGCCTTCCGCTTATCTTTTGAACTGTCTACCAATTCAATCTTAAAAAGGACCGTCTTCCGCTTATCCTTTGAACTGTCTTCCAATTCAATCTCGAGAAAACCATCTTTTGATACTCTTTGAAAAGATCCCTTTGAGGAATTTTATTTGAGAAAAGTCGTCTTCCAACACATTTGAGGAGGCTGTCTTCTAATCAATTTCTAATTCTGAAAATCGTCCTGAGAAATCGTTTTCCGATTGGCTTCTGGATATCTAAATCTGATAAACCTTCTTCTGATTGACTTCTGAAAATCTATTTCTAAATAGCCATCTTCCAGTGCATCTCTTAATAAGATCGTCTTCCGATCAACTTCTGAAAACTCTTCGAGAAACTATCTTCTGGTGTACTTTTTAACAAGATCGTCTTCCGATCAACTTCTGAAAAATTTTGAGAAACCATCTTCTGGTGTAATCCTTAATGAGATTGTCTTTCAATCAACATTTGAAAATTCTTTCTGGCAAACCGTCTTCTGGTGTCCTCCTTAGTGAGATTGTCTTCCAATCAACATTTGAAAATTCTTTCTAGCAAACCGTCTTCCGGTGTTCTCCTTAATGAGATTGTCTTCCAATCAACATTTGAAAATTCTTTCTAGCAAACCGTCTTCCTGTGTTCTCCTTAATGAGATTGCCTTCCAATCATCTTTTGAAAATTCTTTCTATCAAACCGTCTTCCGGTGTACTTCTAAAATCCTCTAAGAAAACCGTCTTCCGGATCATCTTTGATTATCCTTCGAACATTACTTTCCGAGAGAAAAATCTATTGCTGGTCTATTTTGAAAAGATCATCCTCCGATCAACTTCTTACGAATCTGTTCACCTTTCTCTTCTCTGGCATTCCTTGCTCATTGACTCTTATTGATCTCCCCTTACTCATCCTAATACCTTTGCCTCTTATATGCTAACTCCTTGTCATTATATGAGCTCTTGACCCAATTGAATCTTCTGAGAAAGTCACCTTTGATTAATCGGCATCTTTTAAAAGATGGCGCTTGATCTTTTGAACTTCGAGCTATCATCATCATCTGCTGATGAATTCCTATTGAACTTCTTTTGGCTTCTCCTTCACTGTTTGAGTGGGTCTTCCCTCTTCTTGGATCTACCTCCTTCAACCTTTCTCGGCTTTGTCTTTTTCCTCTTCCCGACTCCTCTCTTTCTTGCCTCCTTATTTTTTGAACTCTCTTTTGTGTCCTTTTGACCTCTTTTCTGCCTCCACTTGTCTGACTTGTGTCTATAAAGCTGTGATTTCTGGTGTCTTCCACTGTTAGGATCTTAACTTCCTTATTCTTTGTCCTAAATTGCCCCAAAGGCTTCTTTTCCAATGACTCTGAATTCTTCTATCTGCTTTTATAATGAACCTGACTCTTTATCTTGCGCTCTGCTATGGATGAAGATGAAATGTTCTAGTGTGCATGTATGCATGAATGCACATGTATGCTGAAAAGATGAATTGACTAAGGAGTGTAATATGGTATTGACTTCCCTTATGTAACCAAATGTCTCCTTGACAAGCTTTTAGTTGACTCCTTTGCCCCAATCTTGGTACCATTTTCCTTGCCAACTTTCCTGCAACATAATTTAATTCAGAAGTCAAAGATTCTCATCATGTAGTTGAATTCTCTTGAAACATGGCATGATTTAGAAGGATCCCACAAGACATTGCCCTTTTGCCCCCAGAAAACATTTTATGATTTTGTTAAAAATGCCCCATATATGTGGCCCTACTAAAAGAGACTTTCTCGAAAAGACTTGGTGACCACCACTTAGAAAACTTTCCCGTATGAGATCCTTGACTTAACCTTCTTCTTGGGCTCACAAATAGAATGCAAATCTTTTTGCAAAACTCATTTTCAAAACATTCTCAATTTGTCATCTTATCCAAAATGATTTGTATCAACACTGGGTATTGGAAGAAATATGGTTTGAAAGAATTGAATGGCAGCTGTCAAAAAGATTTACTTTGGTGTTTTGGTTTCACTTGACAAGATTGAAATGCTTGATGACATCGTCCACTCTCGAGTCAACGTTTTATCACTGCAGAAGAGATCATATTTTCTCCGACTGTTTTGGAGGCTCCAGGAATTCCCATCTTTGCTCTAGACTGTCCTTTCTCGGGTTTCCACCCTAGAGCCCGTTCTTACTTCTCTTTCTTCATTTTTTTGTTTTTATTTTTATTATTTTTTTGATTAGTTGCCCCACCATGCACCCGCATTTGAAAAAATTTTGAAACCAATTTTCTCTAAAAACCTTTTTGAGAATAACACTTTTCCTTTTGCCAAAACAATTTCTATTTTAGGAACAATCCTTTCACCTTCAATATCTTGATCTGATCAAAGATGGACTTTATTAGGCACGTAATGTGGGATTGGGTTAGAGGTGCCAAAGAAAGGGATAAAAGGCTCAAAAATGTGTTTGAAGGTGCTCGATCGAAGGATCACTTTCTCTATTGTGAAGGATGCTACCGAACTTGATCTTCCATTTTTCTAGCTTTCAGCTTCTTCATTTTAGCTTTTGATTCACTTTGATTTGAACTTTGATTTGAATTTGATTTGAATTACTTAACGAAGTGAACTGAATGCTTCTTTATGAATTGAACTCATCAATGCTGGAATGCCCCACTTTAAACTTTGAATGCAGACCCGTTCTTTTGAGGCCGATCCTTCTTCGTTTTTGCCCCCAGTGTGGAGGGTGATCCTTGATCAGGGTTGAATTGAAAGAAAATCCATAAGGCTCAAAGGGGACAACAATGAATAATTTTCTCCAAGCGAAGGGATAAGAAAGAAGGCCATTTATCATCTCAGATCTGGATATTTTGATGAAAGGCGACTCTTAAAAGACTCAAAACCTTTTTGAAAACCTATTTTTGAAAACCTTTTCTTGAAAACAATTTTCTTGAAAAACATGTCTTGTTTTTACTATCCTGAACAACTGTGCGAGCACATGATGTTGCAAGTCTTTTCATTCTCTTTTTGCGACCTCTTTCTTTTTTTAGGCCCAGTTTTCTTTTCTTTGATGGGAATTTGATGATTGATGTCCTCTGCCTTATTGTCTTGTCGAGCCTCTTTATTGATGAAGATGAGCATGTTATTGCTACATTGAGTGCTGCTTTCCACTGACCACAAGGGTGAAAGAGGTAACTCAACACTTGAAGTGGTTTGAGAGGTGTTACGTAGGTTGGCTTATTTGATTTCTGAACCAATTTGTCATCCTAAGGCTTGCAAGTAATATTGACCAGAGGAATGGAAAGATCTTAATACGTCTCAGATTCAAATTGTCTTCCAAGAGAAAGAATGGGCTCTTTTAGGATCAATGAAATTTGGGGTTCTGAGCAGTGTTGACATAAATTGGGTAATCATGCTATCATCTTAAAAACGTTCTAGTTTTGACCTCATCTTATCTTTTTGGTTCAAAACACAATTGTTTATTCAAAAGAATCTTATTTGTTTTTTTTCAAAAACCTTTTATAAATCAGACATTCCTTTGCTCATTGCCTAAGTGAAAATTATAAAGTGCTTCTCATAACTGTCTCATAGTGGTGATCACCTAATTCAACAAGTATTCACAGTCAAAAGTGCGACAATTTTAACAATTACAAGCATGAGGAGATACAAATGACAGAAATCTATGCAGATGCTATGCACGTGGAAAAAAAGAGTTCATCAGTTTCAGAAATTCCCTTCTTATGGCGGGTTTCCGTCCCCTATTGTCACTGATTCGGGATTGACAACTTTTCCACCGAGATCACAGAGTTCTCTATTGAATGGCTACTTTTCTGAGCCGAGAGCGACTTCACTGGCTCGGCCT
>AWUE01015300.1:0-11128 GCA_001974825.2 Corchorus olitorius
CTATCATCTTAAAAACGTTCTAGTTTTGACCTCATCTTATCTTTTGGTTCAAAACACAATTGTTATTCAAAAGAATCTTATTTGTTTTTTTTCAAAACCTTTTATAAATCAGACATTACCTTTGCTCATTGCCTAAGTGAAAATTATAAAGTGCTTCTCATAACTGTCTCATAGTGGTGATCACCTAATTCAACAAGTATTCACAGTCAAAAGTGCGACAATTTTAACAATTACAAGCATGAGGAGATACAAATGACAAAAATCTATGCAGATGCTATGCACGTGGAAAAAAAGAGTTCATCAGTTTCAGAAATTCCCTTCTTATGGCGGGTTTCCGTCCCCTATTGTCACTGATTCGGGATTGACAACTTTTCCACGAGATCACAGAGTTCTCTATTGAATGGCTACTTTTCTGAGCCGAGAGCGACTTCACTGGCTCGGCCTGACTTTACTGGCTCGGCCTGACTTTGACAATATATCTGAGAAGAAAATTTCATCGACCCTGCTCGCTGATTAAGCCTCAATGCCACACTTGATGCTTCCAAAAAAATGGTCCCCTGATGATGTTAGACTCCAACAGATAGAAAACCAGTAATATCTACAAGAAATGTATTGCTTATATGCACAAAATGTATTGATTTACAAAGAGATCAGGATAACGCAAAATAGATGCATGTAGTAATGAATGGATAATGCACGACCTATGCATGAACATATATACAAAGGAATGGATAATGCATGAAGGATGTATGACATATATATATGGAGACATGGACAATGCGTGAAGGATGTATGACATGGCAAACCATGTTGATGAGCAGATGCACGGGCGTGCATGATCAATTATGCTTTTCAAGATGTGAAATGCATGGGGATGCACAATGCAACCTGCAAAACAGAAGAGTTATGCAGGTACGTCTGAGCCTGAAAACAAAAACAAAGAGTAGTCAGTAACTGAAAACAAATATGAACAAATAGCTGAGAATCGAAAAGAAAATCATGCCCCTTCTTTTATCAATCAAAATATTTTCGCTGAAAAACACTCGGGCTGTGAGTTCTCTGGGGCAGGTTTGCACATTTACCGAATGTAAAAGAATTTACTCTCTCTACGGTCCTTTTTTTTTGAAAAATGAGAAGTAAGGGTAAGAGATGTTCCTTATGTGTACCAACTTATATGCTGGATTGGTCCACTCAGACCTAGAAGGTTCCCAATTTTGACCCGGCAAAGTCTCATTGGGTGGAGGTCTTTCGCACAACCTGCACAAGGACCTGGTTGGTCCCATGAAGGCTCGCTTATTACACCTCCCAAATTCTAATCAAGGTGGCCAAAATGTAAATGCAAGATGCAATCTAAGTGATACGTGTGAAGGAACAGCTTAACATCACCCTAAAACTACACCTGACAGACCTAGTAACTAACCACAACAGAAGACAAAGAAAACAACAAGATATGAGTGAAAATAGCAGAAATATCAAAGCATAAAAGCAGTAAACACCAAAACTTATAAACAAGCAACCACTTTTTTAACCCTAGACCTTGTTTTGACCAAGTGAGGCCTAACTCTCTAAACTAGTCCCCAGTGGAGTCGCCAAGCTGTCGAAACGTTCGGGTCCGGGGAACCCTGTCGAGACGACGTTGGTAAGAAGGAGTCGCCACTAATCTTTTTTGCCTAGGTGTAATTAGCCACCTATCCGATTATTAAGTCTAATATTAACCTAAGCTTGGCCAAGGTAATACTAAACCTAATACAGTCTGTTTAACCAGAGTCTACGGGTTCGGGAGTCGGTTACGCTCGGGGAAGGATTAGCACCCCCGACACGCCCGTCAAACGACGGTACCTCTAGTCTAAACTAAATCTAATGGGTTAATACTAAGGGTTGCTTTTATCTAAATCTTGTTCATTATCAAAAAGGGGTTATAAAAGAAAATGAAATCATTTTTTAAAATAAATGTCGAGAATTCGAAGAATATGATCAAACACCGTCGACCAATTCTATTTCGATTCTCTTTCACTGTTTGTTCTCTTGTTGAATCTTCCGCGTCGGGAAGAGGTTTTGAAAATGCTGTGTCAAAACCTTTTATTATTGTTTTTAGAGTCTTTTACTTTGCTTTGAAAACCTCCATTTTAGTCTCCCTAAAAATGGCGTGAAAATCTGCTTTTCTTATTGTTTTGGAAATCTTCTTTCCATCTTTTATTGATAAACTAAGTCTGATTTGAATTTGAAAACTTCTGTTTAAGTCTTAAAAGCTCTTGATTACCGATTTTAGCTTCTTTTGAAAATTGAATAAGAGAACATCAACTTTTGAAAACGCTTTTGAAAAAGATCTTTTTGGTATTTTCTAAATAATACTTAATTCCTAAAGGGACGAAAATGAATGCAAATGATGCATGAACTGGTATATTTTAGTCATTTGATTAATAAACAACGATATACTTGAAATTAACCCGAGACCCTTCCCACGCATTATGGGGGTATCTCGAGGGTAATCCAATCTCGGAGCGGGAACCAAGAATTCGTACCCGAGTACATACTTAGGACCCACCCGTCATTTATCAATTCTTATTTAGCTAACTCGTGTGAATGACAAGTAAATATGCATGCAATTCAATTCTACTTCTACTCTAAATTACTAATTATTAGAAACCAAGGCTTAATTAAATTGAAATTAAACTAACAAAGAGCAAATTTGAAAGAAATTAAAAGCTTCAGGGCCAAATTGGACAAACTAGGGGCTTTCCTGCACATCAAGTAAAAGATTAGCAAAGTTCAGGGAGCAAAGAGCACAATTGGAGAATCAATAATACGAATAGACAGTAACTATAGAATTTAAAATATGAGTGAGGATGGTGAGAGGATCAATTTATCATATTTGCATGTGTATAGGTTTCAAAAAAAATCATTGGAGAAAAAGAGTGTGTGTTTACTTGGGAGAAAAGAAAATGTTTAACGGAAAATGTGGGAGAAGAAGAAGATAGTTAGGCTTATAATTTAGTTAGTTGGCAAAATTACTAAGTGGTCCCCCATGTTCTACCACTTTTCCATTTGACTCCTAAGCTTTTCTTTTTAATGAATTGGAACCTTTCTTTCTCTACTTCTTTCCTTACAAATTAAATTTCTAAATCCACAATTATTTTCATGGTATTACAACAACTTTAAATAATTATATATCTTTTCACAAGAGA
This sequence comes from Corchorus olitorius, assembly GCA_001974825.2. Lineage (NCBI taxonomy): Eukaryota > Viridiplantae > Streptophyta > Magnoliopsida > Malvales > Malvaceae > Corchorus > Corchorus olitorius. The sequence continues at coordinate 3,186 of AWUE01015300.1, forward strand.
ACTTTTGGATCATGAATATTTACAATATTCATCTCTTAATTCATGAATAATCACAATATTCATTAATAACTTTTCATCAACTAAATTGTATTGTTAAATAATCATATATATTTAATTACCAACATTCTAAACTATCAACAAATTAAAATTAGACTACACATCATAGCTCTTTTTTTTCCCATAATCTCATCTTACAATCTCAAGATTTGAACTTGATATATCTCACACGAGATTCTCAACCTTGAACCGCTAGGCCAGTAGGGTGTCTTCTTGGTGACAGCTCGTCCACATCATAAAGAAAAAAAAAGTCCACTAAGGTTGAGGCCAAGTATAGAAAAATTAGGTGCAACACATATCTAGCTTGGCAACAAAGGCCGGTAGCAACATTCCATCCAAAACTGTACTAAATACTGTATACTAGCACAAGTATAGAAAAATTAGGCCAGTAGGGTGTCTCCTTGGTGACAGCTCGTCCACATCATAAAGAAAAAAAAAAGTCCACTAAGGTTGAGGCCAAGTATAGAAAAATTAGGTGCAACACATATCTAGTTTGGCAACAAAGGCCGGTAGCGACATTCCATCCAAAACTGTACTAAATACTGTATACTAGTACTAAATACGTTCTTCATGCACAAGTTCATGTGATCAGCAAGAGTGACCTAAGGGCCGTATCTTAAATAAAATCTAATTTATATATGTATTCAATAATAAATTTATATATTTATACTAATTTGATTTCAATTCATACAATATTGCAATTTTCTCCTTGAATGGTCAATCGGTCTTCCTAAAACTGTCTAGAATACATTCTTTTACACAACATTTTGACTACAATTATTAATCAAACTATATATATCAAAGTAGTATATATAGTACATTGTGTAACCCATTTCAATATTAAATTTTTTTTTTTTTTGACAATAATATCAAGTTCATAAGTAGAAAAAAAAAATAGTAGTATAGTACAGACTTGACTACAGAACAGAAAAATTGGAGAGCCATGTTTTCTGAATTCAATTTAGCTGCCGGCCACTCTTGGAACGCAAACGTAGGTTGGGCAAAGATATTTTTACAATCGTCCAATTACTAGCAGTCTTAGCTGGTAAATGGTAGGACGAATTGGTTCCAGTGACTATGGGTTGTGTGGAGGATTGTGGCGTTGATGTGGTTACTTGATTTTCCAAATTAGTAAGTGGGACACCCATTTCCACCAAATCCTCTTGCACTCGTTCTTGGGCTATCTTGATCTTCCAATCAATTGCACACATGGCCAAACTAAAGAAAGCACATGCCCCTAAACTCATGATCGCCAATGTCAAAAAGTATTTATCAAAATGACTTGTGTAAGCACTGTCCCCAAACCAACCTCTGAAGAAAACTAGTATAAAAATTATACTGAGAAACTGATCAATTCCAAGCACGCATTGATTGAATGGTAATTGGTACCGCTTCATGGATTCCGGAACATGGTCATAAAAAATTTCCTCGAGCCCTTCTTCAACAAGGCCTTCCGTCAACCCCAACAGGACAAATTGTGGAGTCAACCAAAACATACTCATTGGAATTTCTCCATCTTCATTGTAAGATTCAGGTACCTTACTTAACTGCAATCTGCGAATCTCCACCTGCCTGGCAGTTATGCAACATAAAAATGAAACAAACATTCCACAACCAATTCTCACCGCTCTAGCACGTCGTCGTCTGTTTTCATTGAGCAACTTTCAGATTAGAAAATCAACCGAGTATGAAACGATGAAGCTTGTAAACGATTGGAGCACAGGGAAGAAAGTAATTAGAAAAACTTTGAAGCCATTGCCAATTTTAATGTCTTTCAAATTATTGGCTTGTACGAAGAAGAAAGTGGATCCTGTTGCTACCACCAGACTATATAGACCAAGAATGTTGTCCATAAGGGGACTAATCTTAAAAGGCGTCTCTAATTCTTCACCTGTACTAAAAGGTTATTATTTTCAGGTGGTTCCTTGTAAAATCTGATGCCCAACAAGTTTCCTGAAAAGAAAATTAGATAAACCACTGCCATTATTATTGTTGAAACAAGGATAGTTGGCTTTCCAAACAGGGAGTCGAAGCCTGATACTATTGTGGCTATGATGGCACCTAAAGACCAAGCTGTACGCCACCAAAATTCTGTTCGTGCCTCTGCCATTTCAGAATTTTGGTTTGGATCAAACTGATCACAAAGAAATGCTTCCAAAGTTGGACTTCTTCCAGCTTGGCCTATGGTAAGTAGAGCTATTGCAAGGTAGAATACTCCATTGCTGCTTTCATGATACCATCTAAATAGCACTAGGAAAAGTGGAAGTTCCATTTTCTCCCACTTATAGAGGGTTTTCTCTGAAATGGTCTCTCCCCCTCTCTCCCCACGATCCTCTGCTTCCCATTCCTTCTCTGATCTCTCAGGCCAGGAAGTCGATCTCCTCCAACGCAGCAACAAGCGTATCAAAGATAATCACTCCACAATGGATACTTCTGATCCTCTTCCTTCTATTAGAAACTTTGATCGAGCACCCTCGAATAGAAGCTCTAAATCTTGTGATCCCAACTCCAAAGAGACTCTGCCATTCAACCCACAAGCCTCTTACAGGGACATGTTGGTTCAATCGCAGGAAGGTCTCCAAATTTGCTTCAACACAAACTCCAGACAACTTGATGAAGAATCAGACAATGAAAAAGATTTTGACGATGACATTCCTACCATTCTCCTTTCAAGTGAAGAGAAGAAACGTATCCGTACGCCTTGGCTCAACTCCATCATTGTGAAAACGTTTGGCAAAAGCGTGGGCTACAATTTCCTTTATCCTCGTGTGAAAGCCGAATGGAAACCCCATGGCCCTATGGATTGTATTGATCTTGGAAAAGACTTGTTTTTGTTTAGATTCCACTCAAAAGATGATTTCAACAGGATCTTTTATGGTGGTCCTTGGTTCGTGGGTCCTTATTTCCTCTCCATGCGCCTTTGGGAACCTTCCTTCTACCCGGAGAAAGCTGCCTTCTCCACCACCGCTGTTTGGGCTAGACTGCCAGGACTCCCCATTGAAATCTTTGATTCTAATACCCTTCGAAGGATTGGAAATCAATTGGGAGTTCTGTTGCGAGTCGATGCTAATACTGCTAGCAGTTCACGTGGCCGATATGCTCGTATATGCGTTCAAGTGGACTTGGACAGACCCTTATTACCCCGTGTTCGAATCGGGCAACATGTTAAAAATATTCTATATGAATCCATCAGTGGATTATGTTTTAAGTGTGGATGTATTGGTCATAACATTAATGTCTGTCCTTCCTCTGTTTCTGTTCCTCAGGACAAGCAATCGGATAATCCTAACTCCATGGACGTTGAAAAGGAAACGCAGAAATCAAAGAAAGAGGCGGAGTTCGGTCCCTGGATGGTGGTTTCAAGGCGGAAGCCGCCAAAACCTCAAGGTCGCGCGGCTGAACCTGGAAAGGCTGAAAATTCAAAATCTGGTCTCAATGCTCAAAACTTGGGCCACAACGGTCACATTGACCCCGCTCCTAAACCTTCTAAGTCCAATGCCCAAAGTTCCATTAAGGGTCAGATCAAATCCCATGTCCCTTCAATTAGCCGTTATCACCCCCTTGACGGCGTAACGGACAATGATCCCACTCCATCGTCCCCTACTCACCTCGATAATGCCGCTGTCAATCTGAAAGCTAAGATGAAGGAAAAAAGCTCAGATTTGATGGAATTGACCGAAAACACTTCTCTCCCAAAAAACTGCCAACCCCAAATCCCCATCGAGATTATGGAAAGCTCAACAAGCAAAACTCAAATTAAGAAGAGTACAAACCACCCTCAAAAAAATAATTCTTCGAAAAAAGCTCTGCTTGGTAAATCCCAGCAAACTAGTATCAATCCTGCACCAGATCCGGATGGACAACATCAACTTCTTCTTCCTCTTTGCCAACAAGATCATCTCTCTGGAACAGGCAATCCGGATTGTCATGGCGCAGAACCCCCACCATCAGGAAGATCTCAACTTCCCTCTGTCTCTTGCCTGGGGGAAGATGATCACAGCATCACCGGAGGTGGATCTAGAGGAATACCTCCACTTGCTTCAAGACCCAAAGGAACACGACCCAAAAACCCCTCCCCTGAGCGAAGAAGTCAAAGATCAGATGCTGAAAACCCTGGTAGCCCAGGAATTCCTAGAAGCAAAGCAGAATGTGTTCACCGAAGTCGAAGCCCCCTCAGATTCCCCTTGGGTGACAACCACCTTGAGGAGGATAATATTCAACAACGAGGTAGCTTTTCACAAGACGATTCTGGTGCCCAAATTTGTGAGGGAGACACGCGTTATCGCACAATCTTACAACGAGCTCGGCAACCATCTGACGGAGCACAATATTGTGATCTTACCACATTACCATCCAGAAGCGAACATGCTTTGGAAGACGCAGGAAGGCCAAGTCTCGGTTATCCCTGAACTGGCTCAATGGTGGTTAGGGGAAGTTGTTCCTACTCCTATGGATTTGAAGATTCTTGTATGGAACTGCCGGGGGGCAGCTAGCTCTGAATTCAAACAAACCTTTATGGACATGATTAGAATTCATCGTCCATCAATTTGCATTCTCTCTGAAACCAAAGTCTCTGGTGAAGTTGCCGAACGTATCAGTGGCTCTCTTGGTTTCGATAACAAGCACATTATTAATGCTAGGGGCTTTTCTGGAGGCTTGTGGATGCTCTGGGACTCCTTGGCAGTCAACTTAGAGATTCTCCCTCATGGTGATCAGGCCATCCATGCCATTGTTAAGGTATGTACCAATTCTCCTAGTTCTTCTAATTGGATTCTTTCTGGTATATATGCGAACCCTAACCTACAATAGAGAAAGCTTTTGTGGGATGAATTAGTTACTATCAGTCAAAACCATAATGGTCCTTGGACCATTATAGGAGATTTCAATGATGTTATGTTTGATCATGAGAAATTTGGTGGTAATGGCATTAACCCTTATAGAACTAGACTCTACAGGGATTGTATGAATTCCTGTAATATGATTGACCTTGGTTTTATTGGTCACCGCTTTACCTGGGCTAATTATTGGACTAATGGCCCTCTTATCATGGCGAGACTAGATCGGGCTTGGGCCAATCCTGATTGGAAACTCCTTTTCCCTGGTGCCACGGTCCACCACCTCACTAGGGTTTACTCTGATCACTGTCCCTTGCTTGTCAACCTTTCCTCTAATCCTTATCCATCTAGTGAGAAACCCTTTCGCTTTGAGTTCTTTTAGTTTTCTCATCCGGATTTCATGGATTTTGTTAGAGATACTTGGGTAAATCACCCTGGGGATATCTCGGCCAAATCTTAGTCTTTCAAGAATGTAGTCACCATATGGAATAGAGAGACGTTTGGTAACATCTTCTCCAGGAAAAATAAACTCAAAGCTAGGATTGATGGCATTCACCGCTCCCTGGTTCTTCAACCTAATCCTCTCCTTAAAGAGTTGCAAAAATAGTTCCAACTTACTCTTCAACAGGAGGCTGATCTTTGGAGATTGAAATCCAGATGTGATTGGATGGTGGATGGTGATAAGAACACCAGGTTCTTCAATGTTTCTACCATTAATAGAAGAAGGAGAAATATAATTCTGGCCTTGAAAGATTCTGCTGGGAACTGGTTTCATGACAAAGGAGACATTCAAAACATTATATGTAACCATTTCAAACAGCTGTTTTCTACTTCCTTGATTCATTCTTCTTTATTAACCGTCTCCCAATGGCCTCTTTGTAGACCCAAAATTAATCCTGATCTCTTCTTTGACCTTATCAAGGTTCCTTCCTGCTCTGAAATAAAAAACGCTCTCTTCTCCATGAAGCCCTTTAAAGCCCCTGGACCTAACGGCCTCTACCCTGGCTTCTTTCAAAAATGTTGGTCTGTTGTCAAAGATTCTTTTTGTCATGATATCCAACTTGCCTTTTCTAACAAAAACATTGCCTCTCAATGGAATGAGTGTCTCCTTTCTCTTATCCCTAAAAACGAGTCCCCCAGTCAGGTCACTCATTTTAGACCCATTGGGTTATGCAATACCCCTTATAAAATTGTCACCAAAATTATTGTCAATCGCCTCAGACCCTTGCTCAATGATCTTGTTTGTCCCTTCCAAGCCAGCTTCATCCCCACTAGAAAAGGTGCTGACAATGTTATTATTCTTCAAGAGGTCGTATTTGAATTCAGGAGGAAAAAAGGAAAAATGGGACAAATGCTCATCAAGATTGATCTTGAAAAAGCTTATGATAGACTTGAATGGAGTTTCATTCGGGAAACACTCCTTGCCTTCAATTTTCCCCCTGATTTGGTGGAGTTAATCATGAATTTCATTTCTTCTTCTCATATGAGTATCCTTATCAATGGTGGGAAAACTGTTAGTTTTGAGCCTACTAGAGGGATTCGGCAGGGAGACCCCCTTTCACCCTACATCTTCATCTTGTGTATGGAGTATTTGGCTCACAAAATTACCCAAAAGGTTGAAGAGATCCTGGAAAGCCTTTAAATTTACTAGAAGGGGTCCCTTACTTTCTCACCTTTTCTTTGCCATCATCTTCTTCTTTTTACCAATGTCACTGTTGATAACTGTCAGGTGATTAAAGAAGTCTTGGACCATTTTTGTAACCTCTCAGGCCAGCTCATCAATCTCCAAAAATCAAAGATTTTCTTCTCCAAAAACACTAATCAAGGTCTTAGAAATGATATCACTTCTTTCCTCAATATCCCTGAAACTGATAATGTCGGCAAGTAACTTGGGTTCTCTATTTTAGATAGAAAACCTAAGAAGATGGATTGTCAGAATCTTGTGGATAAGATTAATGCCAATTTGGCTGGCTGGAAATCTAAACTCCTCTCACCTGCTGGAAGAACTGTGCTCATTAATTCGGTTCTAACCTCTACTGTCAGCTACTATATGCAAGGGATCCTTTTACCTGTCTCTACTCTTAATTCTATTGATAGGACTTGTAGGAATTTCCTCTGGGGAAGTTCTGATGACAAGAAAAAGATGCACAACATTAATTGGGAGACTGTTACCACCCCAAAAAGTTATGGTGGACTTGGTCTCAAAGCAGCCAGAAATCTCAACGAGTCCTTCATGGCCAAGCTTGGATGGTCTATCCTCACTAAAGACAATGCTATGTGGTGTCAACTTTTGAGAGCTAAGTACATTGATCAACCTCGAGCCCCAACCTCGCATTCCCCCATTTGGAAGAGCATCAACCAAAGCTGCTTCATTATCCAAAATGGCACCAAGTGGAACATTAGCAATGGATACAAAACCAGATTTTGGGAAGATGACTGGACTGGTCATGGTCCTCTGAGGGATCTCATCCAGGGTCCTTTTCCTTCTAATGAGGTCAATATGGTTGTGTGTAATGCTTTCTCTCAAGAGGGTGATTGGGACTTGAATAACATCTCCTATCCCCTTCCTCCTCGCATACTTAATCTTATCCTTTATACCCCTGTCTCCAAATATAACCAGAAAGACGACTCCTTCTCGTGGAAGGGCTCGAGAAATGGAAAATTTACCTTGGCTCAAGCCTACAATATCTCTACTCTTAATTCTATTGATAGGGCTTGTAGGAATTTCTCTGGGAAGTTCTGATGACAAGAAAAAGATGCACAACATTAATTGGGAGACTGTTACCGTCCCAAAAAGTTATGGTGGACTTGGTCTCAAAACAGCCAGAAATCTCAACGAGGCCATCATGGCGAAGCTTGGATGGTCTATCCTCACTAAAGACAATGCTATGTGGTGTCAACTTTTGAGAGCTAAGTACATTGATCAACCCCGAGCCCCAACCTCGCATTCCCCCATTTGGAAGAGCATCAACCAAAGGTGCTTCATTATCCAAAATGGCACCAAGTGGAACATTAGCAATGGATACAAAACCAGATTTTGGGAAGATGACT
>AWUE01015311.1:0-15491 GCA_001974825.2 Corchorus olitorius
GGAGTAGGGTCCTTCCTAGCTCCTTCCTAGCTTTTTCCTTTACCCTTAGGGCATAAGAATTTATATCAGAGCCGCCTCCCCCTTCTTGCCTATATAAAGGCACCAACCCCCTCTTGTAAACACAAGTTGAGTTGATTAATAAAATTGAGGTTTTTACCCAAATTGATTATCTTAGCTTCTTTGTTCTAGTTTGAGCAAAACTTAGGGTTCTTCAATCTTGTAGAGTCCTAGCAAACAATTAAGTTGTGATACTTGATTGTTTGTGAATCTTGTGTTCTAGAGTTAACAATTGCAGGTCTAATTGGAGATTTTGGGCCGACTAAAGAAGAGGAATCACCTTGTGAAGGTCATCGACATACACATCTAGAAGTTGAGGAAGTTCAAGTCGACTTTGATAGATATTCAAGGCTAGATTTGAATCTAATACAACTAGATTCGTATCAAGCTGGGTGTTCAAGCAATCAAGCACGTGATGCGAGAGGGAAATAGCTGTGCGGACAGACTTGCAAAGAAGGCTGTTGATCAGGATGATCAGTTTTTGTTGCTTGGCAAAATGCCTTCTTTTCTTTCGGATGTTTGGTTTTCTGATTTTAGGGGCATATCTTACCCCAGAACTTTGAACAATGGGGGCAACCCCCAAGCTGTAAACGTTATTTAACTTTAGTGCTTTTCTGTTCGGATCAAAAAAAAAATCTAAATAGCACTAGTCCCTGTAATTAATTAATAATAATAAGAATTGCATTAATAATATAAGGACCCTTCTCATGATTATGATCTGGTTACTTTCCCAAGTCTAACTTGCCGTATATTATCCATAAGGTTATATCGGGCTCATGACCCCATTTGGGATGAAAATATATACTTTCCTTCTTCAAATTAAAACTAAAGCTACTTGCCCATTAAATGATTAAGGTGATGACATAATTAGAACCACTAATATACTTTATAATAAAAAGTGTCTTGCGATGCATCTATTACAAAAGATAATATTCTTATATTGTATGGTATAAGTGACCAACTTATATTTTATCATAAATTCAATATTTGATTTGTAAAGCTGATACATCAGATAGTGTAGACATCGAAATTTAATTTAGATTAAGTCTAGATTTGATTTTAGTTTAAGTCCAGGGATATGGCCTGATTAGGTTTGGGTTAAATTTATTGGGTTGTGTTTGAGTTTTAGTAATTATTTATTTGGACTAGTTAAGTTGATCAAGTAAATAATTATAGCACATGTTAAATAAGTTTGTGTTGGAAATTTCCTAATAGTTTCCTCCCATAACTTGCTCCCAAAGAATTTAGCCCTATATAAAAACTCGCTTTTCCCTAATCCTAGGACACACATAGATAGACAGAGAGAGATACACGTTAGAAAATATATATTATTAGCTGCTACCTTTTTTTTTTTTGAACCGAGAGCACCTAAAAATGCCGTCCAGATCTCAAAAGGAAAATATAAGCTCTTCTAGTGAGAACTTTTTCTTCTTTGATGAATTCTGTCCGCTAGTGTTGAGTCTGGTGTTGGCTACGAATAAGAGGATAAAAGAGTGTGGCTTGTTGTCACATGAATTCCACAAGGTTTACCCACAAATCACTCAAGTGTACGTGGAGATTGGGCTTGAAATTTGAATTGGAATACTTGCTCCAGTGGGTAATTTTGCTTTTGATGTTTATTATATCTAATTCTTTTATTGTTTATTACTTCTATTATTACTAGTCTGTTTAGTTTTATATGAGTCCATTTATTTGGTGCGTTTCTCTTTAATCTTTGCAATGCGGTTTTGATCTTTATTATATGTGCACTTTAAAATGTGATTTATTTGAATTGTTACTTGTTCAAAATCATCTCATATTCCAAAATTTAAATTCAAAATTTATTTCAAAAATCAAAATTCTTTTGTTTACTTTTGATCAAAACATTAAAAATCAAAACATTAAAAAGATCAAAAATTACTCCTGACCCGTATGAGTATAAACTGTGAACGGCAAAATCATATGCATTAGATTAGCTTAAATAAATCCATCAAGTTCTGCCAATTTTGTGGGGGAATTTGAGGATTTCACATATTTAGGGTTTCATGGAAAAATATATAATAAAAATTTTGATAATTAATTTTAAGAGAATATTTTCTAAATCTTGCCATATTGTGGGAGATTTAGATGATATTAAAAAAGGAAATAAAATAAATAAAATTAAATAAGATTGTTAATATGGAAAATTCAATAGTAAAAATAATTAATAAATAATAAATAATTAGATACTAAATTTTGCCAATTTGTGGAAAATTTACAAAAATCTTAAAAAGAATCAAATCAAAATATTTTTTAAACATATATATCAAAATAAGATACTAAAATAAATATTTTTCAAGTCTTGCCAACTTGTGGGAGACTATATAAAAAATTTTAAAGTAATAAATTGAATAATTGAATTGTAATCAAAGTAATAAATAAGAATAATCCAAGGGATGTACAAGTGGTAGTTTCTTGGACCTTTGTAATCAATCATTTAATCAATGCAAAATATTTTAAGAAGTATATCAAAATAAAGGTAACAATTTAAATTCCGACGACGGAGCCTCTTCGAGAAATTTAAAAGTTCTTGAATATTCTTGAGGATAATTGTCTCAAAATTTTTGTTCAAAATGTGAGGAAATTGAAGACAATTTTAATTAAATGAGTAAAATCAACAATCATAAATTTAAAGGATTTAAAAATAATAATTAAGGTTAAAAGGTTAATGCTTAGTTAAAATGGTACTGTCTTATTTACAGGCGTTGTAGGGGTGCTAATACCTTCCCTACACGTAATCGAACTCCCGAACCCTAAATTTGGTAATGAAGACCATTGGTTAATCATTATTAATGAACTTAATTCAAAATTAAGGAGACATTAAAATGGTTAATCAAATTTAGGTGGCCAATCACACCTAGATAAAAAAGATTTGGTGGCGAATCCTTTCCAATGAGTCTAGCACTCAGATCTCGTGATTTGCACGTTATGACAGATAGTTTGTTACACTAGATAGCTCTATATATTTGACTTATACTCAAAACTCATGTATTGTATAAATACCATGTAATCAATTAATGAAGATAGGTTTTTCCTCCCAATATCTATATTCAGCTTCTAGCTTTCATTGGCATTGAATCTCTACATGGTATTGGACTTTTTCCAAGCTAAAGCTTGATTGATCCTGGTTTTGTTTCTCTTCCAATGACTGCTACAAACACAATCACGCCCCAAACCATATCCATCAACACCACTACTCAGTTGCCATTGAAATATGCTTCCAAAAATTTCTCTTCCTGGCATGCCAAATTTGACGCTCTCCTTCAAGGTTTTCGACCTCGTTTGTTTTGTAGATCGCTCTCATGCCGCACCACCCAAAGAAGTGACCAAAGATGGTCAAACGATGCCCAACCCTGACTACGACTTCTGGCTCCTGCAGGACAAACTCATTCTACACTACATAATTGCCTCCACTTCCGAATCAGTGCTACCATATGTAGCTTCTTCCCAAACTTCTTATGATGCCTGGAAAAAGCTGCTCAAATTGTTTGCAAACAAAACTCGATCTAGAATCATGATTAATTCCCTTACTTCCACCAAAAGGAACAATCAGCCTCTAGCAGAGTATTTTTAGAAAATGAAACATATTGTCGATGAATTACATCTTACTAGCACTGTGGTTGAAGAGGATGATCAAAATCTCTACATCTTAAATGGCCTTGGGCCTGAGTTCAGAAAATTTTAATTGCAATTCGGGCTCGTGAAACACAAATTTCCATTGAGGAGCTCCACGACAAACTTGTTTCCTTCGAACTTCTTTTCAAATAGGAAGCTGAAAATCCTGCCATACAGGTACCCACTGCTAATATAGCAAAACGCGGTTTTTTCTCCAAAATTTTCCTAACAATTACCGGAGAAACAAGTCTTTTGGTTCCAATGATAAGAACAGACTCATTTGTCAAATTTGTGAGAAAAATCGGCCATTTTACCAAACAATGCCGCAGAGGGAAATCCTTTTTTACGTCACATCCTGCCGCAATTGCAAATTATGCCAACGCTTTACAATCTGGATAAACATGGTGTATGGACTCTGGTGCTTCACATCACGTTACCGCAGATCTTAAGAATCTTGCCATCTCTGCAGAGTATGATGGCACCAACAAAATTCAGATAGGTGATAAAACAGGTCCGTCCATTACTCATACATGGGATACTGAGCTTACCTCTTCTGATTATTCATTCAAACTGCGGGAAGTATTATGTGTGCCTAAAATTGCTTAAAATCTCATTTCTGTTTCGAAATTTTGCAAAGCAAACAATGTCTCTATTAAATTCGATGCTGACAAATTTTTTGTTAAAGATTTGCAGACTCGAGCAGTGTTGTCGCGAGGGTCGAACTTCGATGACGTCTATCAATTTTCTTCTAATTTTCACCCAATAGAGCTTGTTGCCTTGTCTTCAGTTTGTGTTTCTACCCAACACTGGCACAAGCGCCTAGGTCATTCCTCCAAGCTCATTCTCAGTAGAGTCATGAAGGATTTTTCCCTGCCACATTTGTCCAAAGATTTTCATTATTGTAATTCCTGCCACTGCAATAAAAGTCACAAGTAGTCTTTTGGAGTGTCATCTTTAACTATTTCCAAGCCTTTAGAATTTGTCTACAAAGATATTTGGGGTCCAACACCTATTACATCATTTGATGGCCACAAATATTATGTAATCTTTGTCGATCACTATTCAAAGTATATTTGGTTGTTTCCATTAAAGAAAATGTCAGATCTCTCTCTGCTGTTTCCTAAGTTTAAAGCTGTGGTTGAAATTTTTTTTGACACATCTCTTATTACTTTATATTTAGATGGGGCGGAGAGTATGAGAAACTAAAACAATTTCTTAGACAACATGGTATTTCCCACCTACAACACCTCCCCATACTTCCGAGCACAATGGTTTTGCCGAAAGACATCACCACCACATTGTTGAAACTGGATTAACTCTCTTTCACTTTCGCAGGATATACAGATAGATGTTACATTGCTGCAGGGTGTACAACCGGCTGTTATAAGCCAACCTTTACAATAATCTTCAAGTTTGGTTATTCGGTCGAATACCAATTCTCACTCCATGGTATCTCGGTTGAAGAACAACATCAACATGCCCAATCCAAAATTTTTCTTGACTACAAAGCATCCTGTTTCAGCGGCAGAACCCACAGTCTACATTGATTCTACACATCCAGAGTATGTTCGCAAACTTAAGAAGGCTATATATGGCTTGAAATAAGCACCAAGAGCATGGTATAATGCTCTAAGTTCGTTTTTCATAAAATCCGGTTTTCAACAATCAAGGTCAGATTCTTCTTTATTTGTCTACACAGCTAAGGATATCACTGCTTATTTCTTTGTTTATGTCGAGGATAACATCTTAACTGGCAATACTAAGTCTTTTCTACAAGACTTTGTTGGCTCACCATCGAAAGAGTTTTCACTCAAAGATCTGGCACCCTTGAGTTATTTCCTTGGTGTTGAAACCGAAATCACTACTAACGGCATCTTTTTGTCTCAGGAAAAGTATGTCACTGATCTGTTGCAACACACAAATCTGCTTGATTCCAAGCATGTTAGCACACCCATGGCATCCTCTGTTTCTCTTACCTTGGATACTAGCACTTTGCTACCTTATGCCAAAGAATACAAAAGTGTTATTGGTGCACTGTAGTATCTCTCTATTACTAGCCCGGATATATCATTTCTAGTCAATAAACTTGCTCAGTTTATGTATCAACCTACAGATGTACATTGACAGACCTTGAAGCGTGTCCTGCGGTACCTCAAGGGCACTTTGTCAACTGCCTTTTTCCTGCGAAAGTCCACTACCTCCTGCCGAACATCTTCTACTTCCTACAGTAATTCTTCCCCATCACTTTATGGCCATGCCGATGTAGATTTGGAAGGTGATACAAGTGATCGCAAATCTACCTCGGCCTATCTTGTCTATCTTAATGGGAATCTTATCTCTTGGAAATGCACCAAACAGAAAACGGTTGCCCGATCCTCAACTGAAGTCGAATACAGGGCCATCGTTAGTGCTGCGGCAGAATTTGCTTGGGTTGAAAATTTGATGTCTGAAATTAAGGTTTTGATCTCCAATGTGCACACAATCTACTCTGACAATATCGGTGCAACCTACGTCTCTGCCAACCTAGCTCTTCACTCCAAAATGAAGCACATATCGATTGATTTCCACTTTGTTAGAGACAAAGTTTAGACTGGTTCCCTACAAGTGAAATATATTTCAACTCATCACCAGTTAGCAGATTTACTAACAAAACCACTTTCCCGCCAGAAATTTCAGCTATTACAGTCCAAGATTGGCGTTTCTTCAACATCCACACCATCTTGAGGGGGCATGTAAGGGATAAGTGACCAACTTATCCTTCATCTTAAATTCAATATTTGATTTGTAAAGTTGTTACACTAAATAGTTTGTTATACAAGATAACTCTATGTATTTGACTTATACTCAAATTCGTGTATTGTATAAATATCCTGTAATCAATTAATGAAAATAGGTTTTTCCTCCCATTTTCCATATTCAGCTTCTAGTCTTAACCGGCATTGAATCTCTACACATATAAGGTAACATAAAAGAGTATTCTAAACACTTAACAAAACCCAAATCGCAAAAAATAAAGAGCATATATTTATACTAACTCTGTTTTTATATAATTGTCGCAAATAACTGATATCTTAGTTATGGGTGGTTATGGTGCAAAATCTTTGGAAGATATTATGGTAGAGGGTAGTTTGAATTCAAATTTTAGTGAGCTTCCTAATGGAGTTATGGCTAGTAATAATGCAAAATCTTTGGAAACTGATGTGGTGGAGGATATTTTGAATTCAAATCAAAGTGGTCTTGCTAATGGGAATATGGTAATTTATGGTGGCATTAATAGCGAGGATTTTGTGCCTGACTCTTTGGAAGAAAATAGCCAAAGAATAAGGATCGGTGAGAGGAAGAGTAGAGTTTTGGAGGATATTGAAGAAGATATTGAGGAGGATTGGTTTAGTAATCTGTTGGAGAAAAATAAGAAACGTAGTAAGAAGTTGAGTAAGAAGCTTAAGTTACAGAGAGCTAAGTCACAGAAATCAAAGCAGCAAATAGGTGATGCTGTCAATGATTCTCTCTCAGATGGTGATGTCCGAAATAGAAATCGTATCTTGTTACAGGAAGCTCAGGCAACTTTGGATATTGGGAAAAAGCTGGGCATCTCTTTTGATTGCGATGATAGGGTGATCTTAGAAAAATTTATGGCTATGGAGGAAGAGAGTTAGTGTCTATGGTTCTTTAATCGTTATCATTGATGAGTTTTTGTCATGTTTTTGAGAGATTGGTAATTTTATGGAGTTGTATGCTGTTAGTCGAGCATCTTTCCAGGATTCACGTGAAGAGTTGATTTTTCAAGTTTGTGTCTGTTGCCTGCGCAGTTTGAGTGTGGCCGTGTGAGACTTGTGTCGTGGTTTTGGATTAGCTTTTTGTGATGGTTTGATTTTTGTTGTTCTTTGTGTTGATGTTTCTTATGTTGATGTTTGTTTGTATTAGTTGCTTAGTCTTATTCATTTTGTAATGATTCTTAATCACTCTTCGTTTATCAATAAAATCTACCTTTAAAAAAAAAACTGATATCTTAGTTATTTTACTAAATTTTATACAAATTTTACTATTGTTTCTCAAAGTGCCCTTACATTTGGTTTAGTTTAGTCTCACAATCACTACATTTAATGAGTTACCCTTATATAATTTTAAAGAATGATAAATAATATGTTATTTTAATAGATTGGAACAAATAAAAAGAAGAAGGGTTGGAACAATTGTATAGAAACTGAAGAACCTTACAATGAGCAAAGCTGAATTGGTGCAAGCAACCATGTTGAAGCAGCCAAACCGTTGGTCAGCAAAGTACGCCACAATAAGTACAATAAACAATGAAAGGCTTTCTTGGGCATTCACGATGGCTGCAGCTTTGAGGAGACTTTTTTTTGGCCAACAGCTTTGAGGAAATCATCCTCGGTGTCGATGATGAAATACATGAGTACTGACAAAATTGCATATTCGACGAATCCATGGCTGAAAACTAAACCTGTTTATATATTCACACGATCATTTTTAATGTTAATCTTATTCATCATGGCTTTATTTTCTTATTAAGCTCTGTTTAATTAGTTAATATATATATATATGACTTAATAGCCCTATTGGCCCCTGAACTTTGCAAATTTAGGTCAGTTTATCCCCTGAACTAAAAATTGTGCTAAGTCCCCCCCTTAATTTTAAAAATCACGCCAATCCCCCCCTTACCGTCAACGCCGTTAGTCACGTGCTAACTTTTCTGTCAAGCCCCAAGTTAACAGCTTACGTGGCTTTTTTTAGCTGACATGGATATTCCACATCAGCAAAAATGGGTCCAACACAAATAAAAGAAAAGAAAAGAAAAAAAAAATAGAAAGAAAACAGAAAATACAAAAAACGAAAAACGAAAAAAGAAGAAAAAAAAACGAAGCTCTTTTTCTCTCCCAACAACCACCTTTAATTTTCAACTGCAATGGATCAAAACATCACTTTTTTTTAAAAAAAAAATACAAGAACATTAAGAACAGTCAAGAACACAACCATCTGAACCCAGATCCCGGTGACCTTTCAAGTACTGGCTGAGGAAGAATTTGAGGGCTTTCGAATATTGGGATGAGGATGAATTTGAGGGCTGACTTCTCGAACAACCGTCGCTGGAACTCAGAACCCAGAATTAAAAAAAAATGATTTCAAAACTTCATTGAAATCAAAACCAACCCAGAATCACAAATCAAAACCCAACTAACTACCCAAGAACTCATCAAAAAAAGTATAAAAATGCAAACCCACATATGTAAACTCGTAAACTAACAGCCGAATTGAACCAAAATCAAAATTCTACTTACCAGATCTCCATCGCAATTTCTTGGGTTTTAGTCAAATCTCAAAAGCTAATTAACCAAAGGAAGAAGCGCAAAAAAAAAAAAAGCTAATTAACCAAAGGAAACAGAGCATGCGTGTAATAAAGCCCAAAACTTTAATTTGTTAAGGAAAGATTAATTCTCGCCACTAAAAGAAAAGAAAAGAACAAAATATTTGTATTGCTTTGTGTTTTCTCCAAGAAAATATGAATCCCAATTAGATTTTCCCATAAAAATTATGGATCCTCTTGTTTGGTCTGCAATAGAGAAACCATGGCTAAGATAATCACTGGCCAGTGACTCAAACCATATGAATTAATTAAGTAAAAATGAGAAAGCTTTTAAATACCTCATAGGCTTAAGAGATTTGCTTGAATTTAGCTTCAGCTTCTTTTTTTATTCTTAGGATTCTTATCAGGATGCCACTTCATTGCCAATTTCCTATATGCCTTTTTCAAGTCTTCATTGCTTGTTCCTATTTACTTGCAGTATCTTGTAATATTCCACTCCCATCTTCTCTTCTTCAGTTTCTTTCGCTTAATAATAATACCTGTATTTTCCAAAGAATTATTTCTCTTTCCTGTTTCTTCTTTTATTTTGCTTTTAATAGCTTTTTTCTTTCAATTGAAACCTGGAAATTTGGGAATTAAAGACAAGGGCTAGGAATGGGGATTTCACAGTGAGGGAAATCGAAGTAGATGAAGAAGAAAATAGAAAGAAAGGCGAAGGAAAATAAAAAGGAAAAAGTTAAAATAAATAAAACGGTTTAGGGTTTTTCTTTTTTCTTCCATAAAAAAGAATTCTTTTTTCTTTCTTTTTTATTTTAATTAGGATTTATGGGTCCCACTTATTGCTGATGTGGAAGGTCCACATAAGCATTTGACAGGACTCAAACGGACCGTTAGTCACGTGACGGCACGTGACTAACGTCTGTCACGTCCAGGGGGTAATTGACGTGATTTTTAAAATTAAGGGAGGAACATGGCACAATTTTTAGTTCAGGGGGCGAACTGGCCTAAATTTGCAAAGTTCAGGGGGCAATAAGGCTATTAAGTCATATATATATTTCGAGAAAAATCTGCTGAATTAGCTAAAATTACCTGAGATAGAGAAAGCAGCTTTGGAGAAGCAAACATTATAGGACCTCCACTTTGATATTGCCTCCATCGTAGCCCTGATCTTCATCGTCAACAACACGAAGCAACTTTGCTCAGCTACTTAGTAGTACTACTTTTCTGGTTAGATATAATTCTTGCTCTTGGATTGAGACTTGTGAATTCTGAAACCTTTTTGCTAAGACATGAGAGCGTTTCCTTCTGCAGAAGAGACAGATTTTAACTACTCTTTTCCGGTGGGTTGCTTTGCAGAAGTGAAGCAGCAACCGAGAATATATACTTGGAAAGTCCCATAAGCAATGTAAAAATCTTTAAAGGATTAACTATCAAGTATCAAGGATCCACAAAAACTCGCCATGGTCAATGCTCGTTAATTTGACGGGTCGAGTGTGGGGTTGATTTGAGCGGGATGGAATGGACAAGAGCAATAGAAAGTCAACAACCACTTTCCTACGCTACGACATACAAGAGAATAGAGCTGGAAAAATCTTACTCGCTGGCGGGTATATGATCCGACCACCCGAAACCAAATTCGATCAAATTCAATTTGACAAAAGAAAGTCAGTAAAACCGAACCGCCCAATGGAAAGGCCAAGAAAAACCTCTTCATTAATAGAATCCGAACCGAAACCGAAATGACTCGAACCTGAAACAACTCGAAGCTGAAATGATCCAAACCCGAAATGACGTGAACCCAATTAACCCGAACGAGAGATTTACCCAAAATAACCCGAATTTTGGAATTAATTCCATTTAAATTTTAAAAATTGCAATTCAAGTAAATTAATAATATAATAAATTTGCAAACATTATATATTTTTGATAATTTTAACTCAATTTTACCACATCAAATTTTATTAAATATAAAAAGTTAAAATAATATCACATTCAATTATACAATCAAATTGAATATGATTGGATTATATATAATAATTGTTCGCGCCAAAATATCTCTTTGGAGATCTTGGTGAAAGGGTACCGAGCGTGCCAATCAATTTTGTCAAAAAATTGATAAAAAGTGCAATAAAAAGTAAAAGATCAATTTTGTCTTAAAAATTGAGAAAAAGATGCAAGTAAAAATAAAAGTTCAATTTTGTAGTAAAAATTGAGAAAAGGTGCAGTAAAAAGTAAAGGATTGCTTGGAGTGCAGCAAACATAAAATAAATCAAACGAGATGCAGATCCTGAATCAAAGTCACACAAACGTGTTTAAATCATTGATTTCAGATTCAGAAACATAAAAAGGATTGTTGTAAAAAGGATATTTTCTTGATTCAAAAGGAAAAAATAACAAGAAGTTGTTATTTGATTGCAGAGGAAAAGTAAATACAAGAGATGTCTTGTAAGAACAAGATTAAAAATAATAAAAGGAGAATCAAGTGTAGAACTTGATGAACAAGATTGAAAAATAGAGATGAAAGCTCTGAGGCTTGTTGAAAAAGGATAAAAGAAGCACTGGGCTTGGTTGTTTGTTGATTACTTGAGGAGAGGTTTTTTCGAGAGGCTGCTAGAGGTCCAAATTTTGTTGGAGGCTGCTCTCTTTATATAGGGGCCGGCCTCCTAGGGTTGGTTGTAATTCGACGGTCCAGATTAACTCCCTCTTGATTCTGCATTATCTTCTGTATTTAATTCCTGATGTAAATCCCTTTAATTAAGGAAAATTCCACCAAATCAGCCAAGAGAAAGTCCACCACGTTATTGACTCTTAATTGTGATAATTTCTGAATTTTGAATTAAATTGGCTCCAAAATCTCGGTGCAGCAAGCAAGGGGTAGAAAACCAAGTGCGGAGAAGCCAAATGGTGCTGAAACGGACTCCAAATGCCACGAAACTTTAAACTTGATCAATTGGACATGGGATTAGGCTAAATATCATATCACTGAGATCATATGACAAAATCATGAAAAATCGATTAAGGCAATGGCTTAAACAGAGCTAATTTAGCCATACTGTCCTTAATTGAATAAAAGTGAAAAGTTACGAAAATGGTCAAACATGGCTAAATTCCTCCAAATAGCATCAATATTGCATGAAAACCAAGCTATTGTGCCAATTGGTGAAATCTCCATGCAAAAAATGTCTCAGGATTGAATTCTGTCCTTAATTGCACAAAATGCAAGTTTTCTTCCGGGCTCGGAATGAGCTGAAATTTGGACAGAGTGTTCTTCATAATATTTGGAACAACTTTAATAAAAGACATGTTGCCAAATTCGTTCATCTTCAACCTCAATTTCAAAACCCTAATCCCACTGTCCTTAATTGAAAACTTGTAAAAAGTTTACCCCGGGAGGGCTCAAATCCGATTTTAATGGTATAGGCCGATCAAGCCCAATTTGTGGAGTAAAAGGGGCGGCCTTGCTGTATAAATACATTTAATTTCTTTAATTTCCTAATTCCATAATTTCCATAAGTAATTTGGGAGTAATTAAGGAAATTAAATCAAAATTCAACTCTTTCCTTGTTGAATTTGGCCTAGGGTGGACTAAATCCAACCATCCATAGGACTTTAGAGGATTAAATCGTGGCCATCCATTTCGAGCAATTACATGATTACCCTAGGTGTAAATCATGGTATAAACAATGCCCCCCTAATCTTTATTCTTTATTTAAGAATTAAGATTATTAAGAGTTTTAATTGCTCTTAATTTCTCTTTTGCCGCAATTCTCTTCCTCTTTTTGCCTCATCTCGACGTCGACTTCTCCTTGTTGCTTCTATCGCAATTTTTCTCTTCCTCCAAGCCTTGCTCCATCGACATCACCATGGCCCCAAAGGACACCAAGCCGTCGGATGGCAACCATAGCCATAGCCGAAACTCCAAGTCCCATTCGGCCAAGGAAAGCCCTCATGATAATGCTGCTAAGTCTTTCACCAAAGTAAAGCATGCTGTTCCAAGTTCATCTCTTCGACATCGAGCCAATGTACCTTCCTCCAATCAACCAAAATTAAAGTCTATGGTGGTACAAGAGAAATCTTCCATCATGCAAGGTAGTCTTTATCCAATTATTGCTCCAATTTTTAAAATTAATTGGCTTGGATCAACCACTTAATCTTGCACATATTTTGTTAATTTTCCTAGGCTAATTCGGCATTCAATTGGTGCCAAAATTGTTGCACTAATCGGCTTGATCATAAACCTTAGCCGAATTGATTATTTCTTCATGGTGCCAACACATAGTGCTTATAATGCTTGCACCTAATTTTGCAAAACTTGCCACCAAATTTAGCTTTACTGTTTCCCATCGAAAGTGGCAGCAAACTGTTTTGATTAAAGCTTTAAATTTTTGCATGATGGCCAAATAATAATTTTGGCCATAATTCCAAGTTCCATGCGTTTTAGGCTTCAAAGCCTATTGTTTTTGCTTCTCCCGGTGCACTTTTTGCACCATCGCTTGTCAAAATTGCCACAAACATTGCTTGTTCCGTTTAAAAATTAAACATGGCAGATTTACCAAAGCTTTGAATTTTTTTTTTAACACGATGGCCGAATGATCAATTATGGCCATATACCGATTGTTTGCAATTAAGATTTTTAAAGCTTTATAGTTTTGCTTCAAAACATAATTGCATTATAATAACAAAAATTGTTGCCAATGCATATGTGCATACTGCTTGGCAAGCTCAATTTTGCTTTCTGATTTCAATTTTTGCATGTTGGCCAAATAACATGGTTTGGCCATTATTCTTGATTTCATGCGATTAAGGGCTTGGAAACCCTAGCACATTGTTTGCCGCACATCATCCCTAATTTCGCACTATAGGGCTGCAATTTTTTGTACCATGCACCATACTTATTATTTGTTAACAAAATTTTCCTTATGTTGAGTGCAGAAAACAACACAAAGGGTGGTGCAGCAAGCAAGGACAAACATAAATCTCATGGAAATTCCTTGGATGATCTTGAGTATGCACTGGCAATTTCTCATAATCAAATGGAGTACCCTGGTGATTTCATTGCCAATTCATTTATTGGCCAACCCTTTGAAGAAGTCAGCCAACATTTCCCTTTGCACCGAAGTGCTCCATTTCCATTCCAACTCAAAGATCGTGATTGGGATATGTGGCTTACCAAACCTCCATCTTGGCCAACTGGTTCGAAAGGGTGGCCTGAATGGGTTGACAGAATCGTGCTGCATTGTAGGAAGCAATTAAAGGATCAAGACTTGTTAACCTTTGTTCAGCTTTTCAAGTATGAATTCCATTATGATGGTACTCTTTTGGCTGCACTATCTTGCTATTGGAACAAGTGCTGGAACTCATTTTTCCTCCCTTGTGGGCCAATGTCTATTACTTCGATGGACATTGCTGCACTTACTGGTCTTCCTTGCCATGGGGATGGCATTTCTAGCGCCATGCCTATCCATCCAAATGAAGAAAATAGCTTCACCATATCTATGCCCAATGGCGTCAAGGCTACTTTCGGAGTCTTCATTGGTGCGTGCGCCAAAACTGGGGATGAACCTCCTAGTGCGGAAGAACTGACAGCCTTCATGTTATGCCTGATTAGCAAATTCATGGTATGTTCTTATTCAAAAGGTTGCAATCAAGAGCATATTAAGTTGGCGAAGATCATGGCTTCTGGTAGAAAACTGGCTCTTGGGCAATTTGTTCTTGGTGCGATATACAGAAGTTTATTCAACCTCTTTGAAGATAAGACTACCGCACTGAATGGTCCTTTGTGGGTGGTGCAGCTCTGGGCTTGGATGTACTTCCCTAGCTTGGCACCAACTAGATCTCCTTCTCTTGCTAATGCTCGTTGTTTTGGTGCTTTATATCTTGGTTTGAGACCTAAGCAAGATGATCCTAACTTCATCTTTCGGTATTTTTGGGATTTGAGAGATCATGTGTTCTTCATGTTTCAGCACCGTCCCATAGGACCTTCTTGGTTCAAGTTATGTCCTACACTTAAAAATTCCGAAGTGGTGAAGCAGGTTTGGACCAATTACCTTGTTGGCATTGATCTTCCATTTGGTCTTGAAATTGGCGGGAAAAACAAGCCAAGTTTTGAACTGTACTATCCTCCCTTGTTTAGTAGACAGTTTGGCTACACCCAGAAGATTCCCGCACCTCCTCTTTTCTCCAAAAATCGGTGCTGCCATCTCAGAGATTGGTTTTCTGACAAGAAGGCTTACTATGATGCCCACAAATCAATGGAGGTGAGGCGAAGAGATGAAAGATTTAACATCACTCCCCCTTTTCCTCAAGCTGCACCTGATTTCTCTGAGTGGTGGTCCAATATTTGGAATAGAGTGAGTAGTGAAGGTGTTGAAGTCGCACTTGCTAGACTCAAATTTCCTTCAGGTACCTTTCTTCCTTGTTTATTTTGAGTAAATTTTCACCATTATTTGCTTCTTTACTTAACTCTTTCTTTTGCAGC
>AWUE01015315.1:0-20198 GCA_001974825.2 Corchorus olitorius
TCTTTTCATGTAAATTGAGCCCAAACCTAAAGGGGAATGGCTCAATGGGTAATATAAAAGGGTAAGGAATCCTAGGGTTAGGGGGTTTTTTTTTTGGAGGTTAAAAAAAAAAAGGAGCCGAAAAATTGTTTGGAAAAAAATTGCAGAGAAAAGAAACAGAGAGTTGAGTCGTTTGTAAAAAAGGAAAAGGAAAAGAAGTTAAAAAATAAAGGAGAAGAAAAGAGAGAAACGTGAGATAGCAAAGGAACAAGCACGCAGCCCAAGGACCAAAGTCATCATCTTTGTTTGGTTGGTAAAATCCTTTTTAATAGTGCTTTATTTTTCTGTTCTTTCATTTAGACCCTTTGTTGTATTGATTTTCTTTGTTCAATAAAACAATCTTTTCATGCGTTTCCATGGTTATCAATTAAATTCATCAGATTTTTTTTTTTATCTATAAATCGTGTAGTTGCCTACCATATGATTTTGGTGATTTAGTAATTTTTCTCCTATGCAACAATGTTTTTTTTTTTTTCTAATTCAGTGCAACTTAGTCCCTTTAGATGTAATCAATGCACATAAAGACAGAAAGTTCATCCCTTGCTCACATAAGTCCCTGAGATTTGTGCAATTAGGTCCTATTGTTTTAATTTAGATTATTTTAGTCCTAGATATTTAATCTAATTTGAGATTTAATGCGATTTTGGCCACTGATTTTTTTTAATTTATTCGTTTGGGTACGTAACAGTTTGTTTTTCATGCGATTAAGGGTTTGTTTAATTTTAATTCATGCAATTAGGGTATTAATTGTTTATATTAATGGTTTAATTTCATAATTAACTTAGCATTAGTTTTAATTGCTCAATAATTGATTATATTTTAATTTTAATTAGATTTAATTTTCTTTTAATTAAAACCAAATTAGGGTTAGGTCATATGCATTCATGTTTAATTATACATTTTAATTTATATGTGATTTATTAATTGCCATGCCACTAAATAACCAATAATCATAGTCTTCCTAAGAAGGGGCTTTCACGAGTGATCGAATTTTCGGGACTCGTTGAATGTCTCCGAGGATGAGAGGATTCTTTCAGGATGCTTCGGAGATCCGTGCATATATCTCGAAAAGAATCCTCAATAACCCAGACTACGTGAATTGGTCTAATAATTTTGATTTTGCATTCATCATTTGCATACATGCAATAATTAGAGAAAAGACCAAAAAGATTTTTTTTATTATTTATTCATTATTTATCTATTTATTTATTTTTAACTATTATCTATTTATTTACTATTTATCTTTTTATTTATTTTCAATTATTATCTATTTATTTACTATATATCTATTTACTATATATCTATTTATTTATTTTTAACTATTATCTATTTTTTTTACTATTTATCTTTTTATTTATTAATTTAGCTATTACATATTTATTTATTATTATTATCCTTTTAGTTACCTATTTATCTATTATTCTCTGTATCTATTTATCTATTTATCTCTATACCTATTTATTTTTTTTATTATTCGATTTTATTTATTTTTTTATTTTAAACTTATTTTCCTATTAATCTATTACCCTTTTTTATTTATTTTAATAATTTTCTTAATAAGAAGGATTAGGATAAAATCAACCAATTTAATTTTGACCCACATAGAATCTGGTTAGACTAATGGTACCGTCATTTGACGGGCGTCTCAGGGGTGCTCATCCTTCCCTGAACGTAATGGACTCCCGAACCTAGACTTAGGTTAGAAGATCAGATCAGTAGGCTTAGTCAGGTTTTTGCCAAGCGTGGGACCTAACTAGGTTGTAATGGTAAATAGGTGACTAATCACACCTAGGAATTGGTTAGTGGCAACTCCAGTTATCCAAGTCGGAGCGATAAGGTTCCCGGACCCGCACGTTACGACAACTTTCTATAATTACTTCTTTCTATAGGCTTATGTTTTCCTCTTTTTCTCCATTACTCAAAAGATTGTAGTGCCATAGATATACATCAAGGGTCATTGTGGGTTATAATAGATTTTCGAGGGTAATTGTTTAGAAAATTGAGGTTACTAACCTCGAAGTGTTCATGCTTTAGGGGTTACTAACTCCCTTTTGAGGCTACTAGCACTCTAGAAAGACTCCTTCTTATATTTTTTCAGAGGGACAATATTTCTGCAATTCCATGCCTCTTATCCTCTTTCCAAGGGTTACTAACTCCTTTTGTTTAAGAAAAGAGTGACAACAATGGATTTTTTTTAAAAAAAATATGCAGAAATACCTCTTCTCCTCTTGTCATGAGAGCACTTCTTTTTGAAAACGATTTTTTTTTATTACCCTCTTTATAAGTAGTCCCCCACACTTATTATTGACATATACCAATAACATACTTTCTCAATCATAACTTCAATCAAGATTGAACACAAGTTCTATAAATAGATAATCATAAAAGCAATTAATAAATAAGATCATATCACAAACTTTAATTATACCTAATTCTAAGAAATCAAACAACATGCTATAACTCAATCAATAAATAAAGCATTATTAAAAATTCTAAGCATTCATCAATCATAATCAAATCAATCAATCAATTTATGCATGAAAAATTCAAAAAGGTTTTGAGAAAATCAAAATTTTAAAAATTTTTGTCGAAAATCAATTTTAAAAATTAGGGAATAATATATGATCAATCAAAAACAATCCAAAAACAAACAATTTTCTATCCTAAGTTCTCATGCAAATAAATAGCATATGACTCAATTATTCAAGCAATAAACCTAAACCTATCAAGTAATCACCCCCACACTTAAAATTCACATTGTCCTCAATGTAAAAGCAAACAATTCATGCAATATCTTACCAAAAATAAAGAGTTAAGGTTCATGAAAACATACCTGGCGACTTGATGAAGATAATTACTCAAACAGAAAGGTAATAGAAAATTAAGGTGATAGAAAAATAAAACTAGATAGATAATTTATTAATGAAACTTGAAAAATAAAGATATAGGATAAAGGAAAATTAAAATTAAAGCATGAACTAGATAACTAATCCTAAGATGCATAAAAATAAATCTTAAATCTAAAAACAAGAAATTGAAATCTAAACCTAAATTGGTTTATTAAGAGCCTTCTCCAATAAATTGAAGAGGTCATCCAAGTTTCCAATTATATTATTAAAATCATCTCTTAAGCTAGTAATTTGATCACTAATCTCGTTGCATCGAACAAGGAAAGGGTGAAGCTCTTCCTCAGCCTCTTTTTCTTGGTTAACCTCTTCTTCCTCTTTATCACAAGAAGCATCACTTGACTCAGAATCAGAAGCAACAATCACAATTTTGTCTTCACCTTGACCATCTACCGGATCCTTGATTTCCCTTAATGGCGATGGAGCCTTGAATTCTTCCACAGTAAAAACAGTTTCAATCGGCCTATTTGATGAAGAGGCATAATTTGGATCATGAGTTCTTTGAGGGAAAGGAGCACATCGCATAGGAGGTCTATAGGGTGGCCTATAGGGCTTAGTTTGGTATCCTCCCATCCGGGGCATGGAAAAAGGTCTATTCCAAGGTGCAACTTGTGGTCTTATCCTTCCATTGAAATTCCTTGGTCCTTGGGGATGGTGAAATCAATTCTCATAGGGATGAAACTTATTTCTGAACTCATGCTCATCTCTAGCCTTTGATCTCATAACAGCTTCTTGAGACTTGTTAGCTTTTTCCAAAAGAAATTGATAAATCTTTCTAGCTTTGAATCCGGGCTTGGTAGCAATATCTTCTTCAGGCAGAGAGGCAATCATGCTCAAAAGTTCATGGCAGTCTTGACGCAGAAAGCTTCCTTGAAATTTCTCTCCAAAATATGCGGCTCCAATTTGATAAAATTGGTTCCGAAAATTCTTGAATTGAACTTCAAAATCCATGGTGGTGAGCATCATCGACATCTTCACAAGGGCTAGGAAAAATCAAAATTTTCTTGTCGACTTTGGTGTAGCGTCGGGTTGCTTGCTTCTTATCGAAATTTTTTTTTCCAAAAATTTTCTTCTTATCGACGTGCTTAAGTCGATAATTTCTTCCAAAAATTTCTTCTCTTGTTGACTTGGTATAGTCGACTACTCCCTTGCTCAAATCGACAAGACCTTATTGATGGCTTCTCTAGCTCTTAACCGAAATTTCAAGTATTGTTCTTGTGATTTGGTGAATTAAAGAGGAGGTAGAGGTGCCTTTATATAGTGATCAAATCCTATTCCTAAGAGATTTTAAATAGAGTAAAAAGTAAGAATCATACCTGGATTAGGAGTCCATTACCTAATTAGAAAAGGTTATCATCATCCAAATCAATTAGGAGTCAAAATCCTAATTGGAAAAGGAGTGCGCATGAGAGGAGGAAGGTGCCGCGGCACCAAGGCAGCAGCCTTGTGTGCGGGCTGAGCGGGGCGGTGGCCTGCTGCTTGGCGCGCAGGCTGGCCTGGCGATGTTGGGGCGCGCGGGCTTGCTTGCTGATGCCGATGGTTGTCCGGGCCATGGCCTCGGCATGGCTGGTCGAGGCTCGGATGATGCCTCCTAGCTGGCGCGCGGGCTGCGTGGATGGCCTGGTGCTATCCGGTGCTGGGTCTCCGCATGGCTCGGTGTGGTCCTAGCCTTGGCCTGCTTGCTGGCTGGTCCTCGCGGGGCATGGCCAAGTCATGACCGGGCTGTGGCCTGGTCATGTCCGGGCGCCATCGAGCTAGAGCCGGCCATGCGTGGTCATGCAAGGTCCGAGCTTGATGCTTGGCTCCTATTTTTTTTTCTTCCTTCCAATTAAATGGCAAAATTCTTTAACTGCAAAATAAAAATTAAGTTAGAGATTAAAATTATTGGGTTGCCTCCCAACAAGCGCTTGTTTAAAGTCATTAGCTTGACTTTCACTTTTCTTCAACTTCCCTAAGTTGGAAGATAAACTGGTTCTTCCAAGTTAATTTCCTCAATCCATCCTATGGGAAAAGGTTCAAAGAAAGGTTTTAATCTTTGTCCATTAACTTTGAATTGCGTCTTGGTAGTTGGACTATAGATTTCCACCAATCCATTTGGGTATACTCTTTTTATCTCAAAAGGTCTAGACCATCTTGATCTTAGCTTTCCAGGAAAACCTTTTATTTGTTTTACGAACAGTAAAACCTTTTGTCCTTCATGGAATGATCTCCTTAATATCTTCCGGTCATTAAAAGCTTTCGTTTTCTCCTTGTAGATTCTTGAATTTTCATAGGCTTCATTCCTAATCTCTTCAAGTTCTTGTAAATGCAGCATCCTTCGGATTCCAGCCTCATCGAAGTTAAGATTGCATTGCTTCACTGCCCACCAAGCTTTGTGTTCTATCTCCACAGGCAAATGGCATGGTTTTCCAAACACAATTCTGTATGGGGACATACCTAGGGGTGTCTTATAGGCTGTTCGATATGCCCATAGAGCATCTCCTAGTCGCATACTCCAATTTTTTCTCTGAACATTGACTGTTTTCTCCAGAATCAGCTTCACTTGACGGTTGGATATCTCGGCTTGACCATTGGTTTGAGGATGATATGAAGTAGATACCCTATGGCTTACTCCATATTTTTCAATTAAGGCTTGTACAATTTTGTTGCAGAAGTGAGTTCCACGATCACTGATGAGGGCTCTTGGTATGCCAAATCTATGAAGAATGTTATTCTTATAATTTAACCACTGTTCTGGCGTCGTCCTTTTCAGTAGCAGCTGCTTCAATCCATTTGGAGACATAGTCCACGGCTAGAAGAATGTAATATTTCTTTTCTGATGGAGGAAAAGGTCCCATGAAATCAATTCTCCATACGTCGAAGACTTCAACAACGAATACAGGACTTTGAATCATTTGACTTCTTCTCGAGATACTCCCCACTTTCTGGTAGCGTGGACAAGTCTTACAATATTCATAAGAATCTTGAGAGATTCTTGTCCAGTAAAATCCGCAATCCAAGATTTTTCCTTGTTGTCTTCTTGTGTCCAAAGTGGCCTCCGCTCTCATCATTGTGCAGAACTCCAGAACTGATTGTATTTCGTTGTCAGGTATGCATCTTCTCATTACCTTATCAGAACCTTGTCTCCATAAGTATGGATCATCCCAAAATAATACTTGGCATCACTGATGATCTTCAATTTTTTCCCTTTGCTTAGATCTGGAGGTAGACGTCTAGTGACTATAACAATGTCTGCATACCATGGAAGTTGAGAAACGGCAAACAAGTCTTCAAAAGGTAGCGCTTCATTGATTGCTATCTCTTCATTGTTGCCTTCAATTCTGCTTAGATGATCAGCTACAACGTTTTCTGCTCCCTTCTTGTCCTTGATTTCGATATCAAATTCTTGAAAGAGCAATAGCCATCGCATAAGCCTAGCCTTTGCATCTTTCTTTGCCATTAGATATCTTAATGCAGCATGATCATAGTAGATTATCACCTTGGATCCCAGGATGTATGGACGAAACTTCTCCAAGGCAAAGACAACAGCAAGCATCTCTTTCTCCGTGGTGGTGTAGTTCTTCTGAGCAGCATCCAAAGTTCTTGAAGCATAGTAGATAACATGAGGTACCTTGTCTACTCTTTGTCCCAGAACAGCTCCAATGGCGACGTCACTTGCATCACACATTACTTCGAATGGTAGTTTCCAATCTGGTGGCTTTACAATTGGAGTGGTGGTTAGGGCAGTCTTCAATTTGTCGAATGCTTCTTTGCAGTCATCTCCAAACTCGAACTCTACATCTTTCTGAAGTAGTCTACACATCGGTGCCGAAATCTTCGAGAAATCCTTGATGAATCTTCTGTAGAATCCAGCATGGCCTAAGAATGATCGGATATCCTTGACACATGTTGGGTATGGCAGGTTCTGAACTACATCAACTTTGGCTTTGTCGACTTGCATCCCCTCTTTGGATACAACATGGCCTAGAACGATGCCTTGTTCTGCCGTGAAGTGGCACTTCTCGGCATTTAACACCAATTTGGTTTCAACACACCTTTTCAAGATGAGTTCTAGGTTATGAAGGCATTGATTGAAGTTATCTCCATAGACAGTGAAATCGTCCATGAACACTTCCATCTTGTCTCCCACATAATCTTGAAAGATGCTCATCATACACCTTTGAAAAGTTGCAGGTGCATTGCATAAACCAAAAGGCATTCTTGTATAGGCATACGTACTGAATGAGCATGTAAAGGTGGTCTTCTCTTGGTCTTCAAGTGCTATTGGAGTTTGGAAGTATCCGGAATACCCATCCAGAAAGCAATAGTAGGCTTTGCAGGCTAATCTCTCCAGGATCTGGTCGATGAATGGCAATGGAAAGTGGTCCTTCCTTGTAGCAGAGTTCAGCTTTCTGTAGTCGATGCATACTCTCCATCCATTTTGCAGTCTTTGAGGAACTAGCTCTCCATCTTTGTTTTCCACGACGGTGAATCCAGATTTCTTGGGTACTACTTGAACAGGGCTGACCCATTTACTATCTGATATAGCAGTAAATGAGACCGGTTCCAAGTAATTTGAGCACTTCTCCTTGACGACTTCAGCTAGGCTCGAATTGAGTCTTCTTTGTGGCTGTCGAACAGGTACTGCGTCATCTTCAAGTCGAATCCTATGCATACATACAGTAGGACTTATTCCCTTGATATCAGCAACAGTCCATCCGATGGCTTCCTTGTATTCTTTCAAAACTCTGATGAGTTGTTCTTCTTGTAAATTATTTAATTTACTTGAAATAACAACGGGTAGAGTCTCTTTGTCTCCAAGGAAAGCGTATTTTAGGCCTTCAGGTAGTTGTTTTAGCTTGACTTCAGGTGGTTGAATGATGGATGGCAGGGGTGTTGGCGTTGGCTCCAAACTGATGTAGGAAACTGATGCTTTTTCTTCGACAGCAAGTGATGTTTCTAGTTCTCTGATGGTTGCAGCTACATCTTCTGGCGTCAGGATTTCTGCTTCTTTGATTTCTTCTTCGTCCAGGCTTTTTGCAAGAACTAGTTCAAGCTCATCTTCACATTGAAGTGACTGAACTCGTTCAGAGCAAGCTTCAATTGCATCAATTGCACAGATGGAATGAATTTCGACAGGAGTTTTCATGGCTTCACTTATGTCGAATTCAATGGCTTCACCATCAAATTTCATGTTGAGTTTTCCATCTTTCATATCAAAATTCGCGCTGGCTGTTGAAAGGAACGGTCTCCCTAGCAGCAACGGCAGGTGCGGCAAATGAAGATCATCTTCACTCGTTTTCAGGACATAGAAATCTGCAAGAAAAACAAAGTCTCCTATCTGCACTAAAACATTCTCAACTAAACCTTCAGGTTTAATGTTAGTTCTGTCAGCAAATTGCACAATAAGATCAGTTTTAGTCATATGTTCTACTTTCAATTGGGAGTAGATAGAAAAAGGCATAATATTAATTGAAGATCCAAATTCACACATAGCTCTTTCTATCTTTTCTTCTCCAATTTTGCAAGGAATAGAAAAGTATCCTAAATCTTCACTTTTATGATGCAATTTTCTCTGATAAGCAGCAGATATATTTTCATTCATGCAGGCATATTTTTCAGAAAATTTTATTTTAGCAGTGCATAGTTCTTTAAGAAAAGAAGCGTACCTGGGCACTCTTGTAACTTCATTAAGCAAAGGAATATTTACCTCTAAATTTCGGAGTGAATTGAGTGGTTGTGCAAAACTTTGAGGAAACGGTGGTGGACCGTAAATAGTCTCCATCTTCTTCATCCCTTCAAATCTTGATTTAGGTCGAGTGGCTCTTGGTGAAGTAGATTGCTTTTTCTTGGGTTCGGCTGGAATCTTCTCTTCTTGGAACGCTTGAATTTCAGGTGCAGCAACTGGTGGTGGTTCGGCAGAGGAAGCATGTGCTGGAGGCAGTGAAATCGCAGGTGGGAGTAGAATGTCAGGTAATTCTATGTCTTGTGCTTGCCACGGTTGAATTTCCTCCATTGACTTGATTTCGTATCCTCTTGTAAGGCTTTGGATAGAAGCTTGCTGAATACTCATGAAGTTGGTAAACATCTTTGCTAGATTTCCGCATTGAGCAGTTAATTCCTTCAATTCTTTGCGGATTTCTAATATCTCCGACTCCTTTGTTGTGTCAGCTTCATCGATTGTACTGAATTGATGAATGTTCTCGGTCATAGTGTTGAGCAGCTTCCTTGCTTCTTCAGGTGTCTTGAGTGTAAGGCTTCCTCCGCTTGCAGAATCGATATAGTTCGATCTTCACAAAGAAGCCCATCATAAAAATTTTGAATTAAAAGTGCTTCACTCAAGTTGTGATAAGGGCAACTTGCACAAATCCCATTGTATCTCTCCCAGTATTGATGCCACTTCTCGTCAGGTGATTGTTGACAAGAACTGATTCTTTTTCTGACAACAGCTCGCTTCGCTTCTGGAAAATACTTGTTTAAGAATGCTCTCTCCAATTCCTTCCACGAAGTTATGGATTTTGGTGTTAGGCTCACAAACCAGCTCCTTGCTTTTCCTTCAAGAGTGAGTGGAAAAGTTCGAAGTTTAGCTTGTTCTTCAGGCATCCCAGTAATTGCAGCACACTTGATAGAGAAAACTTGCAGGTGCTCGTGAGGATTCTCATGAGGTTCTCCTTGAAAAATCGGCAACATACGGATTAGTCCTGGCTTCAGTTTGTATGTCATATCCAAGGCTGGATAATCAATACATAGGGGCGGCACTTCACAGTTGACATTCAGCTCCCTTAACGAACGTGATTGCTCCATTGAAGTTTTCCTACAAAATAAAAGAAGATCAAGTGCAAATAGAAAAATAAAGAAATAAAACACAATTTTCCCGGCAACGGCGCCAAAATTTATGATCGGTCGTCAGCAAATCATAAAAATAAAATTCCCAACAAATTCCTAACTAAAGTAGATAGGGCAAGTAGGGGTCGAACTCACAGAGAAATAGGTTATTAATCTTTTTCTTAAAACAATTAAACAAATTAAAGAGAATTTTTATAGTGAAATTAAACCTAATCAAACTAACAATTAAAATCGATCAAGAGAACAATCAATAAAATTAAAGAAAACAATTAACAAGAAAGCAGTGAATAATCAAGAAAACAATTAATAAAAACCTCCAACATAGAATTAATATCCCTCTTGACAATTATAACATGGATCATTGATATCTAATAATTATGAAATCATAGAATAGCTTGTCGGAATTAAATCCTAAATCACCTTAATTAGGTAAGATTACTCGTCAAAGCTTAAATTACCCCTTTTTCCTCCTAACTAATCAATTAGCCGTCAAGCCTTAAAGATTTGCTAGGGATCAAAGCATTAAGAACTAGTAATTTATACAAGCACAAAGAGCAATTTCTCACTCAAAGTTCCTTATCTCCCTTGGAAGGGACTTCCGTCCTCCCCCAATTGCTACAAACAACCAAGCCGGAACGTCAATCCTCGAAGCTAATGCTAACTTAATTTATCATGAAAGTGCCGGCTCAATCAATCAAAACAAGCAACATAAAATTAAAACAGAAATCAAAAGAATACTCTAACAATTATCATATATAAACACAAAATCTCACCAATATATATGTCAAGAGATCAATTAAATTCTACATTGGAGTAAAGAAAAGGATTACTCACTCATAAATTGAGTGAGCATCCAAAGAATAAGAAGAAAAGCTTATCTTATGGATGGAAGAAGAGGGGGGCGGCGGCACTAGGGTTTTTGTCCTCCAAAACTTCAACAATTCTACAAAATAATTTCTAGATCTACTTGTATGTGTGTATATTCTAAAAACCTTGACCTAAAGTGCCTATTTATAGTGGAAATAACCCTAGGAATTCTAATCCTAACTTGGAAAGAAGTCTAGGACAGTTTAAGGGTCTAACTTGGACTCCAAGTTAAATTAAAAGTCTTCCTAGAGTAGAATCCAAGTCAAAATAGGATCCTGAAATTTTGCTGAATTCGTGCAGTGACTTCGACGGCATTTTTGGGGCTTGAAGATGACAGAACTGGGTCTTGGACTTCAAAGGAAAGTTGTAGATCTCGGAGTCAGCTTTCCAACGAGTACTCATGAGCTTCAATCGGAGGTCTGAGCAGAAAGTTATGATTTTTCTACCAAAACTGCGCCTGAATCCTAATCCTGTTAGGACTAGAATCGGGTATCTACGGGATTTGGATATTTCCTTGGATTTAGGAGTCATTAATTGGGATTTTAATTCCAATTAATAGTTTATATGGGTTGAGTATTTTCCCACATAAATTATCCATAAATACCAAAACTTGAGAAGTTATTCATGGCTTGTCTTCAATTAAAGCTCCAATTTTCAATCCTTGCTTCTTGAAATAATTCTTCAAAGTCTTCAAATCTCCAATTTAGTCTTCAATAAGTCTTCAAACACGAACTTCGAATCTCCAAATCTATGCTCAAAATTGCTTTGCTAAAATCTGTGTAAAAAGTCATCAAAATAGCTCCAAAAGAGGTGAAAAATAACAATTTCTCAATTTCACATCACTTAAGAACTTAAAACACAATTATCATCAAAATAGCATATAATTAAGCATAAATAGATCCCAAAACATAGTAAAATAGGCATAAAAATAGGGTTGTTTTTGGCTCAATCAATACCATCATGGCTAGGGCGGCTGTCATTAAGAAAAGACTTGCTGAATTGTCTTCTGAGAGAGAGAAGTCGGCTTTGCTGGATTGTGATCACATCATGAAGGAAGTTGAGGATCTTGCTAGGTCCAGAGCCGATTATGAGGAGATAATCAAGGAGAGAGATTTCCTTGAAAGCCTTATTTCTTCTTATGCAGATGAATACTTCTCTTGGAGGGAATTTCTTCCTAAGTCCCTGGGTAAGAACAAAAAATAGGATAGAAAATATGGTTATTGCACCACTTTGTGATTTTGTTGCTTATGGATAATTAAATTTTAGTTTATGCACTTTTCATTTTGAACAATTGCAATTTGGATTGGTGGCACTTGTTTTTGCCAACTATGAATTTTTATACACAAGTGGCTAAGTTTATTAGCCAACTAGAAATTTAATTTTGAAATATTTTCTATCTAATGGCTTATAAATTTATTTCAGCCATATAGATATTGTTCATGTTTGATTATGGTATAAATTTGATTACACCAAATAATCAACAATTGATGAATTAAGGTAACAGTCTTTCTTGCAATTGGTGCAAAGCCATAAAACCTTAAAAGATTTCGGCCTTACTTCAGTTTAGGACAAAAATCAAAGCTTAAGAATTAAAGCTTTTCGTTTCTTTCGGTGATGGTGCAAAGCACTCTTGTCATTAAAGATGGCTTTAAGCCACACTTTCTTTCTATTTCATCACCAATTGCAATTTTTGCAAACAAAAACAATATTTTCCAAAGGAAAAAATATTTTTATTTTATTTAAAAGCCGCAAGTATGCACTTGGGGCGGCTAAGTCCACTTAGTGCTCTAAGTATTTCAACTATACGTTGGTGAATAAAATGGCTGAGCATTGCTGCACTGCCATAATTTCCACACCATCTTCTTCAGGAATTGGCTCAAACTCAGGTTCCGACACTGACTTTGCCTCCCATGCACTTGGATAATACTTTTTCAAGTATCTACCATTGATGAACTTTGGGTGATATTTGCTATCTTGAGTTTCGAGCCAATAAGCACCATTTTTTAGCACTTTCCTTATACGGAATGGACCTTCCCATTTAGGTGTCCATTTTCCCAAGACTCTATCTCTTTTACCAATAGGCAAAGTAGCTTTCCACACTAACTCTCCTTCGATGAAAGTCTTGCGGCGCACCTTTTTGTTGTAGCTTCTCTCGGCTTTTCTCTTTTGAGCTCGCAAATGATCTAAAGGCAATACTCTTTCTGACTCCGCATCTTCAAGATCAATAATCATGGATTCATTGTATTCTTCCCAAGTCAAGTTATTTTGGAATGCTACCCTGGCCGACTTGGCCAAGATCTCTACTGACACCATGGCATCATGGCCATAAGTGAGACTATAAGGACTTACACCAGTGCTGGATCGCTGAGACATACGGTATGCCCATAATGCCTTTGGTAAATGCACATCCCATTTGCCTGGTGCGTTTTTGATCATTTTCTCAATGATAGACAAGATTACTTTGTTGGAGGCCTCGACTTGACCATTTGCTTGCGCATAATATGGTGTAGACCTTGTAAATTTAAGGCCATACTCTTTTTCCATCTCAACAATTAGCTTGCCATCAAAGTTGGTGCCTTGATCCGTGGTAAGTGTTTCTGGAATTCCAAAGCAGTGAATGATATTCTCCTCTATGAATTTCTTAACATCCACATGGGTGGTGTTATTCATTGCCTTTGCTTCCACTCATTTGGTGAAATAGTCCGTGGCAACAATGATGAAGCACACTTGATTGAGCTAAATTAGACCCTATTTTTATGGCTATTTTACCATGTTTTTGGACCTATTTATGCTTAATTATATGCTATTTTATTAATATTTGTGTTATGAGTCCTTAATGATGTGAAATTGATAAATTGTTATTTTTCACTATTTTTGGAGCTATTTTGATGACTTTTTACACAGATTTGAGCAAAACAATTTTGAGCATAGATTTGGAGATTCGAAGTTCGTGTTTGAAGACCATTTGAAGATAAATTGGAGACTTGAAGACCATTGAAGATTTATTTCAAGAGGAAGAATTGAAGATTGGAGCCTTAATTGAAGACAAGCCATAGATAAGCCTTCAAGCTTTGGTATTTTTGGATATTTTATATGGGAAAATACTCAACCCACATAAATCATTAATTGGAATTAAAATCCCAATTAATAACTCCTATATCCAAGGAAATATCCAAATCCCGTAAATTCCCGATTCTAGTTCTAACAGGATTAGGATTCAGGCGCAGTTTTGGTAGAAAAATCATAACTTTCTGCTCAGACCTCCGATTGAAGCCCATGAGTATTCGTTGGAAAGCTAACTCCGAGATCTACAACTTTACTTTGAAGTCCAAGACCCTATTCTGCCGTTTTCAAGCCCAAAAATGACGTCGAAGTCCCTGCACGAAATTAGGATTTTTTCAGGATCCTATTTTAACTTGGATTCTACTCTAGGATGACTTTTAATCTAACTTGGAGTCTAAGTTAGACCCAAAACCGACTTAGATTCCTTTCCAAGTTAGGAGTGGAATTCCTAGGGTTATTTCCACTATAAATAGCCACCTCCTGTAACACAAATCACACACCAAAATATTTTCACATAGATAATTTCTTTTCTTCTAGTTTTCTTCTAGTTTTTAGGCAAGGGTGCCGCGACCCTCTCTAGCCATAGAGGGGTGCGACATACCTAGCTATTTTGCAAGGAGATTTCGCCCCTCCAAGGTCTTGTAAGTACTCTTATGCAGCTCATGGATTTTCCCAAATCCATGAGTAGCTAAATTCTTAATACTTCTGATCCTTTGATGAATTCAATCAATTAAATATGGTGAGATTTCTGTTCTTATAATTTGGTATTTTATTCTTGATTGATAGCATGTTAAACTCTGTTTTAATTCTACAATCTTGATTTTTATTGATTTATGCGGCCGCTAAAGAGGTAATTTGAGAGATTGTTGGCTAGATCAAACAACAAGGTTGACGCATGAGTTTGATTGTGTGTAGGAAGTTAGCCGCGCTTGACGGCGGGTTAATTGGGTTTGCATGCCAGTGATCAGATTTATCTGGTTGTTGTATGGTTTTATTTATTAAGCATGTGTGAAAGAACTAATAAAAGTTGATCTTAATGCTTTGAATCCTAGCAAATCTTTAAGGCTTGATGGCTAATTGATTTGTTAGGAGGAAAAAGGGGTAATTTAAGGCTTGACGGCTAATCTTATCTAAATAGCATGTTAAGGTTTTCCCTAGACCAGTTATCATCATGAATTTAATATTGAATTTATCTTTTAAATCAAGGACCCATAATTAATTTGATTGTTTTCTACCATTGGTGAAGAAGTATACCCTTAATTATTGTTTTCTTTCTTATCTGCCATAGACTTAGATTTAATTTACTCTGCTTTGTTTTCTAGTATAATTGTTTTCTTCTTAATTGTTATTCTAAACCCTCTGCTTTCTGTGTTGTTTTTGAGAGATTTGAAGGACTGAATTTTCGGATAAAGTCTAGCACCCTTCTCTGTGGGATCGACCCCTACTTACCCTATCTACTTAGTTAGGATTTTGTGGGGATTATTTTTATGATTGCTGACGACCGATCATAAATTTTGGCGCCGTTGCCGGGGAAGGGCAACTTTTTCTGGTTTTTGCCAGGGGAAGAAAAATAGACTATTCTGAAGACGAATCTTGGGAATTTTCTCTTTGTGTCTGCGTTTCTACGTCTTTAATCTAAAAAAAAAAATTCCGTTTTTAATTTTGAGTTTGCGTTTTTTCTAAAAAATATATATATTTGTTTTGTGTTTTTGCGTCATAAAAAAAAAGGTTTTGCGTTTTTAATTAAAAAAAAAATTTGTGTTGCGTTTTTGGAAAAAAAAAAGAGAGTTTTTGTGTCATATAAAAAAAACTTTTGTTTCTGCATTTTTCTAAAAAGAAAAAAAAAATATTTTCCTTATTTTCTGCCTTTGATTTTAAATTTTCTTAAAGAACTTTTACTACTAACAATTTTTCTTTTGAGTTTTTTGAGTTTTTCAAGGAAGCTGCATGCCAAAGAGAAGAAGTAGTGGTACAAAAGAGTGTGAATTTGATCCAGAGCCAGAAAGAACATTATTTTCGCTAAGGAAGGAGAAATCAAATCGACAACAAGAAGAGGAGTCATCCAATTCGAGTTCTCAATCAAGTTCTCCTAGATCTACTGCTTCAACATCATCACAAGACATGGCAAACGAATGTCCTAAAACCCTGAGAGAGCTTTCTGCACCAAACGTCAATGCACAACGCTTAGCAATTCGATACCCAGATACGACTGCAAATTTTGAGATCAAATCTGGATTTATTCAGATTTTACCCAAATTTCACGGTCTGCCTGGAGAAGATCCTCACCGACATCTAATCGATTTTCAGATTGCCTGCACATCAACAAATATTCAAGGTAACACTGAAGACCAATTCAAGCTAAGAACTTTTTCGTTCACTCTTGTGGATCGTGCAAAAGATTGGTTGTACCTCTTACCAACCAGGTCAATCACATCTTGGACGAGCCTTAAGAAGTTGTTCTTGGAAAAGTACTTTCCTGCTCACAAAGTATCAAGTATAAGGAAGGAAATTTGCGGAATTAAGCAACGCCATGGAGAAACAATGCATGAATATTGGGAACGTTTCAAGACACTATGTGAGAGCTGCCCAATCATCAAATCATTGAACAGTTGCTGATCCAATACTTCTACGAAGAATTACTACCGTTTGACAGATCTTCCATAGATTTTGCAAGTGGAGGAGCTTTCATAGACAAAACTCCCACCGATGCTTGGACTTTAGTGGAGAACATGGCTGCCAACACTCAACAATTCGAATCTCGAGAAGACTATTCAATAGAAGACAATACAAGAAGAATCAATGAAGTCTCTACCTATTCCACCTCACTAGAGCAACAACTTCAAGAATCAAATCAACAAGTCGCTGCGCTCACTGATTTATTCAATGCGAATTTTTCAAGTGTGCCTAAGGCTTGTGGAATTTGTAAACAAGGACACTACACTGATAAGTGCCCTTCTTTGGAACACACCGCGCAAGAAGTCAATGCTGTTGGAATGCAAGGAGCATATCAAAGGAAGCCTGAACCTTATTGGAGAGCCGAGCAACCAAGTCAACAATATGAGAACCAAGGTAACTATCAAGGAAGGCCGATGAATTATCAAAGGCCTAATTTTCAACAATCTTCGCAAGCTATCGAGATGCAACAATTGAGAGAAGCTATGGAGATGATGAGAAAAGAAATCAGTCAATTGGCTAGTGACATGAGTGAACTCAAGACACAAGGTCAACAAAGGATCCCATCGTAACCAAAGGTACCTCCTAAGGAGAATGTAAGTGCAATCACCTTAAGGAGTGGAAAAGAGTTGAAAAACCCTTTTCCTACCCATGCCGCACAAGATGAAGGAGAGCCGAGCTACACCAAAAAAGAATTGCAAGTTCCTGACAAAGAAATCAAGATTGAAGCTGAACCCAGAAAAGATGGCACAACCACCATGGGGACAAACAAGAAGATTGCTGCTGACAAGAAGGATTCCAAGACTGATGCCGCGCCACCTTTTCCATCAAGATTGAAGAAGTCAAAGAAAGAAGATGATGATCCAGATATTTTGGAGGTACTTCGAAAAGTTGAGGTCAACATCCCACTTCTTGATGCTATTAAACAAATTCCAAACTATGCAAAGTTACTTAAGCAACTTTGTACCAACAAGAAAAGGTTACAAGGTAAGGTGAGTGCTGGAGCTAATGTCTCTGCTGTGCTTCAAAAGAGTTTACCTCCTAAATGCAAGGATCCAGGTACGTTTTCTATTACTTGTTCAATTGGAAGAAGTGTTATAGAGAATGCTATGCTAGATTTAGGAGCATATTTAAGCATAATGCCTTACTCTTTTTATCAATCTTTAAATCTTGGTCCTTTGAAAAATACTGATGTGATTCTGCAGTTAGCTGATGGATCTTTGGTTCATCCCAAAGGTGTTCTAGAGAATATCTTAATTCAAGTCGAACACTTGGTTTTTCCTATTGACATCTTCGTTATGGAGATGGAACATTCGAAAGATCAATGTCCTCTTTTATTAGGGAGACCTTTCTTAAGAACTTCCCATACTAAAGTTGATGTATTCGATGGTACATTGACCATGGAATTCGATGGTGATATAATCCACCCTAGAATTTCATCTCAATTGCCATTAAACTCTAACAAGTTTGTTTATGTTGTGAGTGTTAAAAGTGTTAAGAAGAAAGCCAGTAAAGAATCTTCATCGACAAAGCCTGCCCAGATTTCCAGAGGAAGACAAAGGCTAAGAGACATTCGACAACGCTACAACGAGAATTTCCACCAATTTTGGGGGAGATTTAAGAAGTTGTGTATCGATTGCCCTCAACATGGATTCAATAAGGGAATTCTAATCCAAATCTTCTATGGAGGATTAGGACTCAAAGATCGAGTTCTTGTTGAT
This sequence comes from Corchorus olitorius, assembly GCA_001974825.2. Lineage (NCBI taxonomy): Eukaryota > Viridiplantae > Streptophyta > Magnoliopsida > Malvales > Malvaceae > Corchorus > Corchorus olitorius. The sequence goes on from AWUE01015315.1 coordinate 18,095, forward strand.
TCTTTTAGTTGCACTCCAATATTGAAGAGATTCCCGAAGAATACATACTTCGCGTTTGAAGAATTATCCCGAAGGAGGGAACTTTCAACCTCAAAGGAAGAGCAAGAAGCCAACAAGCAAGGAGTTCATCCACACGGAGAGAAGCAGAAGATGGAAGCCAAGAAACCAAAGGAAGAAGCTGAAGGTCATGATCGAGCTAACCCAGCCGGCCATTACCCGGCTGTGGCCCGGCCATCATCGCACAATGCCCGGATAGGACCGGCCATACCCAAGCCGCGCCGAGGCACCTGTGCGGCCATAGCTCGGCCATCCGAGCCATCTGCCTGGCCACGCCCGGACTCCTCCGCGCACCACAACCGGCCATCAGCGCCGCCTGCCCGGTCGAGCTTGCCTTCTTCCGCGTCATCCGTGCCTTCCTCCGCGCCATTCCAGGCTTCAGCCGCGCCTCGTGCCCGGCTAGGACCGGCCATAGCCAAATCAAGTGCCCGGCCATGCTCGGCCAGCGTTGCATCCTCCGCGCGCCCCACCTAGTTAGGACCGACCATTGTCGTGCCATCTCAAGTTTCTACCAGGCCATATCCGCCTATTGCCGCACCATTACCAAGTCACAACCAGCCATTCACCGTGCCACCACCGGCCATGCCCGTGCCATCACCATTCCAGGCCACCACATCAACGTTGATGATTTCAAGTTTTGATAAAATTCAACTTGAAGTTCTCAAAACCATCAATGATACTCTCAAGATCATTGTGGATTTGTTGAAGGAATATACCCATAATTCCTTCACCCTTGAAGAATAATTTTTTTAAGGCAGTCTAGCCAAAGACTCTTAAAGAAAGGCGCTTATTGGGAGGCAACCCAATCATTTTACATGAAGAACCGAAAGGAAAGCAGATGGAGCTTAATTTGGACGATTGCAAGATGAATTCGAAAGGAGTCAAGTTTCAGAAGCAATGATGGAGCTTATGCCTACAAACAGACAAGCTTTCTTTAACCCTATCTTTTTAATTTTCCTTGCATTATTTTGTCTTGATTGATTGCTTTGATGGCTTGCCTGTTCTTTGATGTGAATTAATTGTTAGTAATTTAGTTTTTATTTCATGCATTTAAATAAATCACATGCGCATGCATAATATTAATTGTTTGTGTTAATCTCATATGTATTTCCACATTGAGGACAATGTGTCTTTTCAGTGTGGGGGAGAGAGTCTGCATGCATCATAAATCTTAAAATGCTATAATTTTTTCGAAAATTTTGAAATTTTGCATGTATTAATTGATTGATTTAATTATGATTGATTAATACTTAGAATTTTAAGAAAGTTTTATTTGATTGATTGATTGATAGCATGATATCTGATTTCTTAGATTAGATATAATTGAAGTTTGTGATAAAAGCATATTGTTCATTATTTTCTATGAGTGCCTATTTCTAGAACTTATGTTTAATTTTTATTGAAATTACAATCATGATAGTATGTTATGGATATGTCAAGAACAAGTGTGGGGGACTACTTATATGAAAGGGTAGTAAAAAAAAATTGTTTTGAAAAAAAAAAAGAAGTTCTTTCATGCAAGAGGAGAAGAGGTATTTCTGCATACTTTATAAAAAATCATTAATCCATTGTTGTCACTCTTTTCTTTAACAAAAGGAGTTAGTAACCCTTGGAAAGAGGATAAGAGGCATGGAATTGTAGAAATATTGTCCCTCTGAAAAAATAAAAAGAAGAAGTCCTTCTAGAGTGCTAGTAGCCTAAAAATGGGAGTTAGTAACCCCAAATCATGAACACTTCGAGGTTAGTAACCTCAATTTTCTAAAAATTAATTACCCTTTGAAAAACTATTATAACCCACACGAAAATCCTTGATTTGTATCCGTGATATGCATTCCTTTGAGTAATGGAGATAAAAGTGAAGACATAAGCTTATGGAAAGAAGTAATTATAGGATGTAATGAATAGTAAGTGATTAGAACTACTTTAATTATGGTTACTTAAGAATAAAGATGCTTGCTATTTATTGATCTCTTGGAATTTTAGTGCTCTTATGATTCTTTGTTATTTTGATTTTCATAATTATGTTGATCCTTAATATGTGTATGCA
>AWUE01015316.1:0-21585 GCA_001974825.2 Corchorus olitorius
CGATTTATTTTACAATCCACTATCGGTGAAGTTTAGCAAACTGCATATACAAGGTTAAAGAGTTGACATGTGTCCCTTTATATTTTAATTTTGAATATTAAATGCATAATTAATTATGAAGTGGGGTATGTGTTCAAATAAATATTGGTTATATGATATCTAAATTTATGTTACTTTCCTATAGAAATTTGCCAAGAAATTACTAATTAATTATTATTATTATTCATTATGTAAAAAAACAAATTACTAATTGTAAATTTATCATAAATTATTCATATAACAGATTTAATATTTATTCATATATAATAATTGTTCATATGAAGTTTAGCAAATTTAATCAAAATTATAACAATAATATAAATTTTTTTGAATAAATGATAATTTAAAATGGTTAAAATTATAACAATTTTTATTTTATTGAATAAAACATAATTTTAATTTATAATATTCTTGGGTCATCCGGGTTAACTTCTCGAGTCATTTGGGTTACAGGTTTGTCGGGCCTGGATAGGACGGGTTCGGGTCGTTTGGATCAGATTTTGACAGCTCTACTTATAATTAATTTCAATTATTATTTTAATTTTCTTTTAATTTAAACATGATGGATCACGTGCAACGCACGTGGGAGTGAAACCTAGTGCATGTAAATATACAAACAGATATACCACGCCCTTCAAAAATTGCTATTAACAATGTAAAAGAATAAAACTGATATTAGAAGATCAATCTTAAAATTCGTAAAGCAGCTAAACATGTCCTAAAAGCAAAAAGGAGGAAATGGCGTAATTTGATTTTTCCTCTCAAGATCTGGACCAAGTAGATAACTTAAGTTGTTGCTTCATGGGTAAATAAAAGAGGAAAGAAAGAAGAGAGGGAGAGAATGGGCCGACGGGGAGATGCTGGTTAAGGATTGGTCGGAAGCCCGACAATAGGAGGTGGCAACGCTGAAGAAGACGACGACAAGTAGCTAGGGTAAGAGAAGAGGGGAGGGATCGGGCTAGTGGCTACCGGCTAGGAAGAGAAGAAAATGAAAAAAAAAAAAGTAATAAAACAGGAAGAAGAAAAAGAGTTTTTATTAAAAAAATCCATGTGGGACCTATAATGGCTGATGTGGAGGTACATGTAAGCATTTTTAACCGTGCCGTCAGTTATGAGCTAACGGGTGTAACGGCAGAGGGCAATATGTCCCTATTTTGATAGGTTAAGGGGGAAAAGTGGACAAAAAAATATTAGGGGGCAAAGTGTCATTTTTTGGATACTTCAAGGGAGAAATTGAGCAATAAGCCAAAATAACACTACCGCAAAAATCGAAAACGGCCTTACAATTGCATGACTTGATCCAACTGGAGTTTGAAAAAAAAAAATCCAATTCCGAGGGACCCACACGGATTATTGACTTTGATGCTTATTTATAAAAATTAAATTTATTACTAATGTTATGAATATACATGTATCATATGTGGATAAACATGAACCTAATTAAGATATGGATAAGATTGATGACTTGGTAGATTCATACACATTTACCTATGTATTAAGTCCATCCCCTTATATTTATGGTGATGTATCTATGTGCATATAAATAGGGCATTTTCCTTGTTATGGAATTACATGAATAAGATGGAATAAGAACAATTTTTCTCATTCTCCATATTCTCTTCTTTTCCATATTATTTTGTTCTCTATATTCTTTTGTCTCTCTATTCTCTTCTCTTTTCCATACTTCAATTCTCTACTCCCTTACTTTATTTTGTTATTATTATTTTAACAACTATGTTCTATATGATCTGGATTTTTTCTTAGTTACAAATTTTTAACATGTTTAAATTATTCGTGTTAAAACGTTTAACTCGTGTCATGTCGTGTTTTTGGTTACACGCTTAAAAAAAGCGTGTTTAGTCGTTTTGTGTCGTGTACACGACTTATAAACAGGTATCGTAAACGTTTTTAAAATCATGACACGATTAGTTATTCGTGGCGTGTTCGTGTTTGGCCATATACTCCTAAATTATGCACGTTTATACGACACGAAACACGAATTGCCAGGTCTATTAATACATACTCTCCTTTACAAATGGGTTTTGGGCAGGAACCTAATATTTCCTATCTTAGAATTCGGATGTGCGGTATATGTTCCAATTGCTCCACCACAACGCACAAAGATGGGACCTCAAATGAGGTAGGGAATTTATGTTGGGTTTGGAATTTACGGCTTGGTTTTCCGATTGTCATTATGATGAATTTGTTTTCCCAACATTAGGGAGAGAAACTAAACAGTTGGAAAAAGAAATTAGTTGGAATGAATTATCCTTATCTTATCTTGATCCTCGTACAAAAGCATGTGAACCTGAAGTTCAAAAGATAATTCATTTACAAGGCTTGCCAGACGCCTTTACTGACCTAAAGAAAGTGACTAAGTCACATATACCAGCTGCTAATGCTCCGATCAAACTTGATATCCCAGTCGGATAAGTTTGTATAGCAAATGAGTCTAAACCACACCTAAAGTGTGGTAGATCTGCCGGTTCCAAAGATAAAAATCCTCGAAAATGAAAGGAGCTAAAAATCAAGATGGTCAAATTGAGGATAAGGTTACTCCAGAAGAGCACACTCCTGAAGAGATTACTCCAGAAGAGTCCATGGGCATAATTAATAATCCAGTTCCAGAATAACATCAGGTACCTGTAATTGTGAAAATGAAGAGATCTCAATCAATTATGTCTTTAATGGAATTCGATGGAACCGAAATGAAGTCAACGTTGACGTAACTTTTTCATATTATATAGCGCGCAATGTAATAGATGACAATGAGGATCAAGAATCAAAGTCTGTGAAAGCATGCATGCAAACAAATAAATAATTGGCCAAAATGGAAAGACGCAATTAAGGGAGAATTAAATTCTCTTGGAAAATGAAAAGTTTTTGGACCTGTAGCCCGTACACCTGAAGATGTACAGCCGGTCGGATAAAAATGGGTTTTCGTGAGAAAACAAAATGAAAATGGAAAAATAGTGAGATATAAGGCACAACTTTTTGCCCAAAGATTCTCACGACCTGCCATTGATTATGAGGAAATATACTCACATGTGGTGGATGCAACAATTTTTTGTTTTTTAATTAGTCTAGCAGTCCCTGAAGGACTTGATCTGCGTCTAATGAATGTTGTTACAGCCTATTTATATGGCTCACTTGATACTGAAATTTATATGAAACTCCCTGAAGGGATTAATTTTCCTGAAGCAAATAAATCAGTTTTTCGAGAAAAATACTCAATCAAGTTGAATAAATCCCTGTATGGATTAAAAGAAATCTGGGCTATAATCGCCTTAGTGAATATTTGTTGAAGAAAGGATACAAGAATGATCCTATTTGTCCATGAATCTATATGAAAAGATCTGGAAATGAGTAAGTTATAATTGTTGTTTATGTTGATGACATAAATATCATTGGAACTCCTGAAGAGCTTCCAAAAGTTGTCCAGTGCCTAAAGAAAGATCTTGAAATGAAGGATCTTGGAAGAACAAAATTTTGCCTTGGCTTGCAAATTGAGCATTTAAAGAATGGAATTTTTGTGCAGCAAGGTACTTATCTAACAAAAATGTTCAAACGATTCTATATGGACAAATCGCATCCTTTAAGTTCTCCATTGGTTGTGAGATCATTATATGTAATGAAAGATCCTTTTAGACCTAAAGAAAGTGAGGAAGAACTATTTGGTCTTGAAGTACCATATCTTAGTGCCATAAGGAGTACTCATGTATCTTGCTTGTTGTACTCGACCCGACATAATATTTGTTGTTAATTTATTAGCAAGATATAGTTCTTCTCCTACACGAAGGCATTGGAATGGAGTTAAGCATATATTCTGGTACCTTAAAGGTACAATGGATATGGGCTTGTTTTACTCGAATGTACCCGAGAAATATTTAATTGGTTATCCATATGCTGGATATTTGTCTGACCCTCATAATGGTCGTTGATCTCAAACTGACTATTTGTTTACATATGGCAATACTGTCATTTCATGGCATTCAATGAAGCAAACTATAACTGCCACATTGATCTAATCATGCGGAAATTTTAGCAATACATGAGGAAAGCCGAGAATGTCTTTAGTTGAGGTCTGTGGTAAAACACATTCGTGAGACATGTGGCTTATTTTCTGGAAAAATGATCCCGACGATCATATATGAAGATAATACTGCATATATTGTTCAATTGAAAGATGGGTACATTAAAGGAGATAGGACAAAACATACATCACCAAAATTCTTCTTCACGCATGATCTTCAGAAGAATGGTGATATTGAGGTTCAACTAGTCCGCTCATGTGATAATCTTGCAGATTTATTCACTAAGACACTTCCTACTACAATATTTGAGAAGCTTGTCCATCATATTGGAGTCCGTAGACTCAAAGATCTTGAACGATGTTATCATGAGGGGGAGTTAAATACATGCTGTACTTTTTTTTTCCTTGACTATCGTTTTTTTCCCATTGGGTTTTCTTGGTAAGCTTTTTTATGTGGCAGCATTTGAATGCGTATTGGGAGTTCATATGTGCTCTTTTTCCTTCACTAGGTTTTTATCCCACAGGGTTTTTCCTAGTAAGGTTTTAACGAGGCATATTCTCCAACAATGGACATCCAAGGGGGAGTGTTATGAATATACATGTATCATATGTGGATATCCATAAACCTAATTAAGATATGGATAACATTGATGACTTGGTAGATTCATACATATTTACCTATGTACTAAGTTCATCCCCTCATATTTATGGTGATGTATCTATGTGCCTATAAATAGGTCATTTCCCTTGTTATGGAATTACATGAATAAGATGGAATAAGAACAATTTCTCCCATTCTCCATATTCTCTTCTTTTCCATATTATTTTGTTCTCTATATTCTCTTGTTTCTCTATTCTCGTCTTTTCCATACTTCAATTCTCTACTCCCTTATTTTATTTTGTTATCGTCTCACAACAACTAGGAAGTATTTAGTAACTAATTCTGGCAAAAAAAAAGTATAATAACTAATTGACAATCTGGCAAAAAAAAAGTAACTAATTGACAAATGAAACGAGGCTCTCTTGGGGAGCCTGTTACAGTGCGATTTACCCACTTTTTGAGCTTAAACGTACTGCAATTGTTAAGTGCAGATTGGTCGTGTGACTGACCGTTTGTCCAGCATATAGGCAGCAAATTTCTTTTTCTTTATTTTTTCTTTCTTTTTTTTTTCTCTCACCGAACGGGTTTTCAAGTAGTGGCTTTAAGCCGCCTTCAATTACTAAAATACCGTACCAGAGGTCATATCGGTGAGGCCACCGGTTCAACGGTTGAACCGGTGGTTAAACCGTTTGAGAGATCATTTTGAAAAAAAAAATATTTTTTAGTATAAAATAAATATTATATATGATGAAATAATCATTAAATAACACTTTGGTGGAGTGGTTAAGTCTTTTTACTTCATTCAAAGTGTGTTTTGTTCGATTCTTACCATTTGCAATTGTTACAATTTTTTTTTTTCAAATTTTTTCAAAATGAACAAACTTGACTGGTCAAACCGGATCAACGCTGATACGTTGACCAAGCATTTTATATACATACCAGTACCGGACTGGGCACCGATTCCTGATTCAACCGGTTGAACCGACCGATCCGGTATTTTATTCACTGGCCGCCTTTTGTCATACCGACCGTAAACCAGCGTTTTGTCAAAAGGAGCCTTAACAGGTGAGAACATTACAATCAGTGAACTCTAATCAATTAACGGTTGATAAGATTAGAAGAACATGGGAACTTAAAATTTCAGTGATCAAGATTTAATCATTGAGCCTGCCGTCTTAAATATAAAAGAAATGAGAGTTAATATTTTTAATCAATGGTAAGTTTTTCCTCGTTCAAGTGCAAGTGACTTTGGAATTGGTGGATTTACTCCCTTCCTTTTCTAATCAATGAAATGGTATTTATCATTTCCTTTGCTCAGCTAAGCTAAAAAATGGTCTTCCTAAAATATGCCCTTTCCAATCCATTTTCAATATTCCAACAATTTCACTTCATTAGTATCGTTGCCCCCTTCTTCCAGTTCACTAGGTTTCACTTGTTCATATGCCTTTCCTGTACTGCAGACAATATTTTTAAGAATTGAAGAATGAAAGTCAAATTCTATCCTGAGTTTCGAGCAGGACGCTTCGATCCACTTCTCGGCTACACTGGTTGCTACACTATCTTGACTATCCCTCTCATGTTCTTCGATGGCAGGTCGTATTTCATCGTACACAGAAGCAAGCTGGCAAGCAGCTTCATTCTTCAATTCCTGCAGGGTTTAAGATGAAAATCCCAAGGGTCAGCAATGAAAAGATCACTACTTTTGAAGATTCAAGCCCCACATTTATACCCTTTCCCACCTCCCTACAAAGCATTGATTCTAGCTAAGTAATAGATGTGGTTAACATTTGATCTCATGTTTTCAACTTTCACTCACCCCACCAACAGAGAGGATATGAGCTGCAACAATAATTCAAGCATAGTGATATGATCAAGTTTTCAACATCAGTTGATGCTATATGCTCCCCCCAATACCGAAACGCAGAGATAAGAAAGGCGACACTGTGTATGGCAGTTACCAACTACTATAGGATAACCACTTAATTTTCATACAGCCTATGTTAGTTTGTTGCTTTTGCCTTTCTATGAATCAAAATTTGTTTAGAATGCTCAGGAAAGCTTATGTTGCTTCAGTCCAACATAAAATCATTACACTCATTGAACTATATACTCAAAGGCAGCCAAGACTAAATTCAATAGAAACAGAAACATTTGGGTTTAAGCCTCTAAATGCATATTTAAATGAGAATTTCCCAACCCTAATAGGGGAACTTTCGATACCCAGTGGCTTATGGTTTGCTAACCTAAAGATTAAATGATCTGCAGACTATAAAACACACAGTGCTAATCAATTATATGGTATTGAGGTATTATCGCAACTGTAACAGCATTATGCAATTTGCATGCTGCATGGTGCCTCCAGCTGTCCAGACGTAATTCATAACTAACTTCTCAAGCCCAAAAGTCTTAAGTCCCGGTGGAAAGTGATCATTAATCTCATGCTAAGATGAATACCTATTCACTAGCATAGCATGCAAAGATCAGTCTAATCAAGTGAACAGGCAAATGAAATAATACCTCATATCTGGAAATTTCCTCATGTACTTCTTTTGTTGTAAAGAGTCGAGCAAGATGTTTGAAATCAATCTGCTTAATGGAAAGATGTTTTGACTTTCCATTAGAATAATGCTGTGACTTTTTTTTTGGAATGGGCCGTGATCCAATATGATAATTACGGCATGCACTATTACTTCGGATGCGAGATATCATAGCATTCTTTTGTGAAAAAGCCTGTTGAGCGTCTTGAGAATACAGATTTATCTCTTCAGATGATTCAGTTTTCACTGCAGTAACAACTACCCCTTCCATTGGAACTGGATCCACAGTGGACTCAAGCTGCTGCTCAGATTTCACGCTAACATCCACTGTAATGGATGGTTCAGTTTTAATATTAGCATCATTCTCAGAATTTGAGTCAACAGCTTTGAGGAGCTTTGTGGCAGGTTCATCTTCTGCAGAATCATACAATGGTATTTTTTCAACAGAATACCTGCCCAGCAAGCATACTTGGGTAAATATAATGACGAAATAAATTACATAGGAAAAGTAAAATAAAAACAGGGAGCTACCACGCTGTATGCAGCATAAATTGGATATTTTATGAGAATTTTCACCAAAGTATGGAGAGTTAAAATCTTTCCAACAAAATTTTAAAGAAATTCTTTAGTTTTATTAAATCACGATGTCCATTTATATCATATTACAACTTGCTAATGCTGCCATCTAGATTATCAGAAGCAATAAAAATAAGGAAAGCCTGATAAAGTGATAATTATGGTCAATTTCTAGCATCCAGCGTGCAATATATAATGGTTGCATTAGTATAAAATCCTTTTTACTGAAATCTTATTGATAAACTGATAGTGGAGAAAGGACAATTTTGATGGAAAAGGGTGCAAATTGAAATATATTTACGATGCCCAACAGCCTGAGCTAAGAAGTACACACCCAACAGAGAATATAGTGCATCAAACTAAGTATGGTCGGAATGGAAGAAGATGAAACAAATAAAAAAACCCACACCTATAGTCCTGGCATCATACTTGCATAAAAATATTACTAGTACTCTCTAATAGGCTTATTGCAGATATTTCTGATGATGTGAAGGCCTCTTGAACTCATGAACCAAACCAGTACCAGCCATTCCAGGAAAAAAAGCTGATAACTTTGCCACTTCTGATTGTCTTACCCAGAACGACTGGAAAGGCACTGTAAGCATACTACCTATTTGTTGTCCCCTTGTTACTTGGCTTACTGCTCTCTTGGGGTAATTCTGCCCTCTGCAGCTCTTTTCTTACAAAAGAGCAGAGACATAGCAGCTAAGAAGGATTAATTAAACCGAGACTAGAAAATGATAACGACTGAGACTCCTTGAAAGCCTCTTTGCTAACACCCTTATCTGGTACTTGTCCTGCAATCTCCTTAAAATCTGCCTATTAGGATTTAAGATGGACTAAGTTTAAACCTCTATCCAAAAATTTATACCATACAAACAGTCAAAGGGATTGAGTACTCCGTTGACTCAACCAAGTGGGCAGGTAAGGTCCAGGCACAAAATAAATGGCACAAGAGTCTGAAGCAGCTTTACTTTCATAAATACAAACTCAAATGTGATGTTTTGTGCATATAAATTTCCTTCTATCCAATTATTGGCCTATATGCATGGCAAGTAGCCTCCATTATAAAAGGTGAGATGACTAATAATGCTGAGACTAAGTGTTAAAGTGGCTATAACTGCATTCTAAAATTTATGAATAGACAAAAAGAAATGAAAATGTATTAAAGATGCATACCGATCATCATCGTCTTCCCATAGATAGGTATCCTCCTGTCAATAAATTTTGCAGGGAAATTTTCAGACTACATTATAAGAAAAGCATCAACATAAAAATACACTCAATTAAGTATGTGCAAAAGGCAAGCACATCATGAGAAAGTGATGACTGGAAATCAAAGATGCAATATATATGGGATTTTTTTTGATTTTTTTTGGCTACAATGCTATATATGTTATTAAGCTGATAAAACACCTATCCATTCAGGGCCTTAAAGGTTGAGAATCAGTACATCAAACATGTGTGAAACGGTAGGAAATCAATAATGGCAGGATAACTTTGGAGTCATGCCCATAAGAGAACCAAATCAGAAAATGGCTAAATCAAAGTATCATGAGAGATTACATCAAATACGTGTGAAGTAGAAGGAGATCAAGCACATCTGAATCAAAGTTCATGAAAAAGAACATTTTGCTTTCAATGACTTTTACTTTCCTAAGTAGCACAAATGAAGTCGAGCATATATTCACATGTCTTTCCTAAAAGTCAAATCAAAAGTTAATTTCACATTGAAATGTTTACCTGAAAGCCACGAGACTTTGCTCCAAGAAACCCTGAACAGTTGGGTGCTCCACAGAGGCAGCGAACTTTAGCTCCACCATACCATTCAAAGTTATAATCATAAGCAAGTTCACTTCCGATAAGAATATCTTGCTTTGCAAATATTCCAACCCGTATCTCCCCTAAAACAGTCCACTTCCTTGTCTCACAGTTTGGTTGGCTGAAAACTTAAACCAAAATTCAGTCAATGTCAACTTTAGATAACAGAAAACCAGAATATTACTAATAATAAAGACATTAAAAGCTGAAAACTAAATGCCTGCATTGCTCACCATGAGTGGTTGATGAATCTGGCAAGGCTTCCCTTTTTGGTGGCATCAATGGATTCAGAGGCATTTAGAGAAATGATATATGCATCCTTAAGACCTGAATCAGGTGAAGATGAAGGGTATAAGTTTTGTTTGGTTTTGTTTTATTGCTTTTTTCCCCAACCAGAAAAGAAACAATTCTTACAAAATAATTTACCATGGTTTTCATAAGCTTGGGACCTACGCTTTGCTTCTTTCCATGATATTACTTCTCCACAGTACTCAATAATAAACTGCCCTGCCTGCATGTTCAGAATGCATACATGCAAAGTTAAAAGCAAGGATTGAAATTAAAAAAAGAAAAATGATCAAAATTGATACCATACCAAAAGTTAATGCTAGGTCGCCGCATGTTACCTTTAAATTTTCAGCAGCAAGTAGACCCCAGCCACGACCCTCTGTTTTAAACAACGTAGTCCTAGCATATTGGCATTTCTGATATTTCTTTAAGAAATGAACGTAACACAATAAGAAAATATGTGAGTCTCTCATGAACAAACAATCAAAAGCATCTTCAAATAAATAATAAAAAATGAAACAGTACTTCAAAAATATTTGAGCAGGAAAATCAAATGCTTCTAAAATGTTTTAGTCATCAAAGTAAACACCAAACAGCAGTCATATTCATGTTTCAAATTGCAAGGTACTGGAGTTTCAGGAGGGAAAATCCTAAGGAATTAAAAAATCATACATATTCATCTGGTTGCACATACATGAGTAGCACAGCATTTACCTGATTCTTGCAGTAAACACCACAAGGACAATAACCGGGAGTACATTCTGTGCTTGTTAGCACATTCAAGCACCTCTCTCCACATGCACTATCAGGATCACTAAAGTCAAATTTGCACTCACATATGGCAATATCTTCCTCCTTTTGCTTTTTGTGTCTACAAGAAAATGAAATTTAAGATATCAATTAGGTAAACATCATGACCAGCCACACTGTCTTATAGACACAAACAAAAAAAGACCCAATTTGGAAAAGGCTCCAGAAATGCATCAAGTTATCAGAATTCATACTAGTGAAGTTGAAAACATTCAGGCAGATGAGCTTCATACAGAGTTATTATATCCAACCTAACAGTAAGAAAACAAAAATTATGATAAAAAACTTACTTTCGGTATGAGAATTCATTTTGATAGATGTGCTCGTATTGTGGAATGTCTTCATTCTCTGGATCCTTCAAGTACAAAAAAAAAAAAAAAAAAAAATTCAAGAAATATATACTAATATAAATACTCGACATACAGCATTTACAGCGGGAAAGCAGAAAGAAACAACAAATAATTATATGATGATAACATACCATTGAGGAATTTCTAAGCCAAATCACCATATATTTTCATTGCATATGCGAATTAAATACTTCAAAAAAATCCCAAACATCTCTGCAAAACAAAAAGGAAATTAAGTGAACCTCGAAAAAAAAAGATTGAATTGAATTTGGCTAGGGTTTATCCATATCCAATATACAAATATATAGATTGACGGAGAAAAATTGTATATTACTTGCTGAAACAGCTAAACAATAAACATCGTCGGCTTTGCAACGAAACCCGCCTCTTTTACTTTGTTTTCTCTTGATCTCTCCCTCGACCAAAATTTTCTAGAGTGACTTATTTGTATTTTTAATTTTCTTAAAATTTGTAAATTTATTATTTATCTGATTTTCATTTTCTTTTTTTTTTCTTTTACAAAAAAAATCTTAAATACGGTCCTTTTACTTGTCCGAGTTAAAGTGGGCTTGGACAACCATTTTGGCCCATTTTAGGTGGACCCATAGCCGCAATATATAGTGTAGGCTATGACAAGTGGAAGGACCAAGTCTTTTTTGGCAGTAAGTGGAAGGACCAAGTCTACTGGATTTGATGGGTTGAGCACTTGAGCCCATAAAATCCATTAGGAATATACCAAAGATTATTTACAGGTCAAAGTATCTAATTAGTCCCTGTATTATGGAAAAAGGATCAATTTAGTCCATCCATCATGCAATTTGTCAATTTAGACCCTTTATTATTAAAAATAAATCAACTTAGTCCCTCTATGAAACGGGACCGTCAAAATTTTCCGACGTGTCTGTTAATGTTGTTTTACTCTTCTGTCGTGGATGACGTGGCCCAATCACAACATGCCGCGTGTAAAATAATATTTTTATTTAAAAAACCAGATATTTTTTTTCAAAATTCTGATTTTTAATTTTTAATTTTAATTCATTTAATAATTAAAAAACTAAATAAACTAAATAATTCATTTACATGTACTAGTTTTCACTTTCATATGCATTGCTCGCGTTATAATGCGTTTAAACAAAATATATTTCATCATACTTGAAAATAGTAAAATATCACAAATATTCAATTAAAACAAAGATTCAAATAATAATGAATATATTAATTAGAACTAAACCTTATTATAATATTACGTATCAAAATACATTAAAACAAATCTCTATCTATATCTATATATACTATATTAAAAAGTACGAGTTCTTATAAAACTTTTGAATAGCCCATTATACCCTTACTTTTCGAATATATTTCTTAAATGATATTGTTTAAACTTTTATAGTTTTACTTTTACTCAACTAAGAACTTTATTTTTATTTAATTAAATCTAATATCCTTATAACTATTTTATTTTTATTATTTTACTATTTTAATTAAAAAACTTATATATATTAGAATTTTTTAAATATACTTTTATAGTTTTACTCAACTAAAAAGTCTATTTTTATTTAATTAAATCTAACATCCTTATACCTATTTTATTTTTACCATATTACTAATTTAATTAAGAAACTTAGATAGATATATTAGAATTGTTAAAAATATATTTCTTAAATGACATTGTTTAAATTGTAAAGTTTTTATAGATATAAACTCTTATAGTTATTCTACTAAAAACTCTATTTTTATTTAATTAAATTTAATAGTTTTATAAATATTTTATGTTTATTATTTTAATTTTAAAATATTGGAGAAGGTAGTTTTGGACCCATTTCAATTATAATATAAACTAATAAAAATATTATTATCAAGTTTTAAATTTAAAATAAGTTTTCTAATCATTAATTATTCGTCATTTATTTAACTAATTAAGTTAAAAATTTATTTAAAATTTAATTATTGTGATTGACATTTTTCTATTTTTGGAGTGTGTATTGGTAGTTTAATGTATTAATTGAAGTGTATAAAAAGAATTTAAAATTTTTAAAAATAAAAAGAAGAGTAACATGTATTACGTTCTAAATTTATGTTCTTTCATTACGTCGATTAAAATTATAAATAAATTAGTGATATATGTATCAATAATAATGAAAATAGAATTACAACCCTTACAGGTGAGATTATTAGTAAGATAGTAAAACCTAATAGAAAAAATTGTCAAGAAATTACTAATTAATTATTATTATTTATTCATTATGTAAAAAAACAAATTACGAATAATAAATTAATCATAAATTATTCATATAACTGATTTAGTGTTTATTTATATAATTATTGTTCATATGATGAAGTTTAGCAATAATATAAATTTTATTAAATAAATGATAATTTAGAATGGTTAAAATTATAACAATGTGCATTTTATTGAGTAAAACATAATTTTAGTTTATAATATTCTTGGTTCATTCGGGTTAACTTCTCGGGTCTTTCGGGTTACAGAATTTGTCGGGTATGAATAGGATGAGTTCAGGTCGTTTACTTTTTCTAGTCAAATCGGGATCGGTCAGGTTGGACGGGTTATTGAGTTTGGATCAAGTTTTGACAGCTCTACTTATAATTAATTTTAATTATTATTTTAATTTTCTTTTAATCTAAATACGATGGATCATATGTAGCGCACGTGAAAGTGAAGACTAATTCATGTAAAATGTATTACATTTGTATTCGTAAATATTTGACCATCCTGACGCTGGCCTACATATGACATTAAAAATCAAGTATTACTAAATTATGGTATCCAAATATTATTTATTTAATATAATGAAATTGTGTTTTTTCAAAATAAAAAAAAATCATCTTTACAAAAGTAGAATTTCATTATATACAACTTTTTTGTATATGTTCTCTTTTGCTTCTTTGTATTTTCTGATCACTTGACCAAAACTTTTGTTGAAGACATGAAAATTTCCCGAGAGTGTACTACGTATAGTTATCCATGAAAGAGAACATTTTGCATCAAATATACTCCAACACTCTGTATCGTTTGTCCTTGTTCTTTGTTGATGGTCATAGCAAAACAATGACGGATATAGAATTGTTTCCTTTTAAATTGGAATGGATATCCTTCATTTTCAGCAGGTGAAAGCAGAATTCTTGAAAGAAGAACCTGTTTTCCAGCATATTGGCCAATTGCAATCTCTACCTGTATTACGTGACCATACTCTTTGCAGACCATTCTTGTTCCATTGAAACCTTTGGATGGACCCAAGTTCGTGAGAAGTATGACTAAACATTTTTTTTCAACACCAAGTTATGTAATGGCAAACCATTCGGTAGAAGAGTATGTAAGAATTCTTCCTGGTAATTGTTGTTCGAGTCATGTACTGCTTCATCAAAACTATTGTATGTTTTACTCTCACTAGGAAATATTTTTATCATTTTGTCATTTATACAATCAACATACCCATTTCTTGTTGCCAAGATCACACGATTGGCCATATACTCTGCTGAAGTCGAATTATCTTTCAAATCTGGGAAAATCGCATCGATCAAATCATTTTCCGACTTTTCATCATTTTCATACTTTATAACCATCTGATCTGGTAAAAGTATCAAATCACCATCTTTTGTTGGTTTTTCTCCATCAACCACTCGAAGAAGGAATTTGAAGAAGTCTTGGTCTCCTCTTGCTCTCATGTTATTTTTCAATCTCAATATCTCCACTACTGCGAACTTTTTGCCATTGGTGCTTCATCCCATATGATTAATCTTGCTCTTCTTAACAGTTCGGTCTTTGCACTCTGTTTGGAAGTTCCACAAATACTTGTTTCCATCGGTTGTAGTGGTATGTCAAATCTCGAGTCCGTTGTTTTTCCTCCTGGCATAATTGTTGCCGCTACCCTAGACGTTGCTGCAGCTAAGGCAATAAGATCTGCGATCATATTAGTAAAAATATTAGTCCGATAAACATTTTATATAATAGATAATATGATTTTGATTTTATTATTTGTATGCTTTGATGATATGCTATTATTACCTTAAATTAACAATATTGCACGGTATAGAAATCTTTTGCCCGTCTCTCCTGGCCCGTCCACAACACTCTTTCTTGATTGGACTCGATTTAAGGACTAAGATAGTCTTGTATGCAATTTTTTTGTTTTCATTTAGCTTTTTTGATGTGTCTTGATCTTTCCTATGGAGTTTCAATGCTCAATTCATATGCAAATTTTCCTTATGTGCGGAATTTTTGATATGCAAATTTTGATGATCAATATCTGGCAAATCAAACTTTTTGATGCTCTTTCCCATGCTTTCAAGGTAGAACACAATGCTTTGTAATATGCATGCAATTTGTGTCTCGACTAAGTTTTCATGCATTCTCTTATAATCTTCAGACATTGCCTTAGAATAATCTTCCCACAGTTTCCTCACATATGCTGGTCCACGTTGCATAAATAAAGTTGCAAAGAGGCTTCTCAGTTCATTGGGCATCTGAAATGCAACAACTTCCATCATATGTTTTGATATGCTCTGATCAGATTCCAGCAATCCCCTTTTAATTGCATCTTCCTTGAATGTTGAACACGAGATTCCATCAATAGTCAAGTTATTTTAACTTTTAAATTTCAAAGTAACGATAATAATATTTGTATTGGTTATATTATAATTGGTTTGGGTCAAGAACTATCAAAAAGTCTCCAATTTTTAAAAATTAAAATGGTAAAAATAAAATATTTATAAAAAAATATTGAATTTAATTAAATAAACATAGAGTTTTTAGTGGAGTAAAACACAAGTTTAAACAATGTCATTTAAGAAATATATTTAAAAAATTCCAATATATCTAAGGTTTTTAATTAAATTAGTAAAATGATAAAAGTAAAATAGTTATACAGATATTAGATTTAATTAAATAAAAATTAAAAATTAAACAAATATGGAGTTTTTAATAGGATAAAACTGTAAAAATTTAGCAATGGCATTTAAGAAATATATTTAAAAGTATAATATTATCAAAGTTTTTTTTAATTAAAATAGTAAAATGGTAAAAATAAAATAGTTATAAAGATATTAGATTTCATTAAATAAAAGTAGAGTTTTTAGTTAAGTAAAACTAAAAAAGTTCAAACAATGACATTTAAGAAATATATCCGAAAAATAAGGGTATAATGGTCGATTCGAAAGTTTTACAAACCTTTTACTTTTTTATATAGTATAGTATAGATATATAATATTTTAAAGTAGTGTTTGGAAACTACAATTTGGATTTGGAGTTAGATTTTAAAATTTTCACTTAAAATACATGATTTTGAAATTTAAGAATTTGAATTTTTTTGTTTGGTAATTAATGATTTGAAATTCTATAATTTCAAATTCATTGTTTAGATGGCTAATGTTTGGAGTTGGATTTGGAATAAAAGTAACTTTTTTTTACAATATAAAAAGTAAATAAAAAATAAGAAAAAGTACAATGATCTATTGATGAAATATAACTAATATTATTCATTAATGACTAGTATCCAAAGAAGGGATGCAAGTCGACAAAGCCAAAGTTGATGTTGTACAGAACCTGCCTTATCCAACATGTGTCAAAGATATTTGTTCATTCTTAGGCCATGCGGGATTCTACAGAAGATTTATCAAAGATTTCTCAAAGATTTCAACACCAATGTGTAGACTGCTTCAAAAAGATGTAGAGTTCGAATTCGGAGATGACTGCAAAGAAGCATTTGACAAACTAAAGACTGCCCTCACCACCACTCCAATTGTGAAGCCACCGGATTGGAAACTACCATTCGAGATCATGTGTGATGCAAGTGTGTAGACACCCATTTTTGTCCATATCCTTTCAATTTTAATTAATTTATTTCTTAATTGATACTTAGGTCATCTGGGGGGTATTTTGGTCATTTGCATGTTCAGGGGCATTTTGGTCATTTTAGGATCACTTTTAATTAGCTAATACATTTCTAGGTCATCTAAATTGCATTCTGAAAAAACCCAAAAGAATCTTAGCATGAGCACCTTTGGCATTTTTGCATATTTCAGAGTTTAGTTTCATTTAGCATTATTGCATTTTAATCTTTTATTTCTTAAGTTACATAGGAAGCATTATGGTCACTTACTAGTTCATAGTTAGCAATCCTCTTTTTGATTAGCATGCTCTTTATTTGAGTTGCTTGTAGTATATCCCATTTTTTTAGAAATTACATTTGCATATTCCATGTTGATTTCAATTAGCAATTTGGTTAATCCATATGGATTTTTGGGTTTTAGCATTACATATATGTATAATTGCATTCAAAAAATACAAAAAAATTGGAAATTTGAAAATCACAAAAAAGGTCTTTTATTTTTCTTGGTAATTTTAATTGCATGAGCATGCATCGTAGTTTTAGTGGATAATTGGTGATTTGGAATTAAGCACTCATAAAATCATTTTGGGAAAACTAATTTAATTAGGCATTTTCACATAATATAGCACAAGTAGAATCTACATTTACAATTAGCTACTAAATAGCTGTAATATAGCATTGTTCTTAAAAAATACAAAAAAAATGGAAATAGCAAAAATACAAAAAGATTTTTTAGGTTCAATACATTAAAAATGGGATGCCATGACTCCACATTTCCTTGTGCACTTCATTTCCCTTATAAATTGGCTCTTGTTCTTCAAACCACCTGATCGAGCCAAAAACAACCCTATTTTTATGACTATTTTACTATGTTTTTGGATCTATTTATGCTTAATTATATGTTATTTTGATGATAATTGTGTTTTAAGTTCTTAAGTGATGTGAAATTGAGAAATTGTTATTTTTCACCTCTTTTGGAGCTAATTTGATAACTTTTTACACAGATTTGAGTAAAGCAATTTTGAGCATAGATTTGGAGATTCGAAGTTCGTGTTTGAAGACCATTTGAAGATAAATTGGAGATTTGAAGACTTTGAAGAATTATTTCAAGAAGCAAGGATTGAAGATTGGAGCTTTAATTGAAGACAAGTCGTGGATAAATTCTCAAGCTTTGGTATTTATGGATAATTTATGTGGGAAAATACTCAGCCCATATAAAATATTAATTGGAATTAAAATCCCAATTAATCCCAATTAATGACTCCTAAATCCAAGGAAATATCCAAATCCCGTAGATTCCCGATTCTAGTCCTAACAGGATTAGGATTCAGGCGCAGTTTTGGTAGAAAAATCATAACTTTCTGCTCAGACTTCCGATTGAAGCCCATGAGTACTCGTTGGAAAGCTAACTCCGAGATATACAACTTTCCTTTGAAGTCCAAGACCCAGTTCTGCCGTTTTCAAGTCCAAAAATGCCGTCGAAGTCCCTGCACGAATTCAGCAAAATTTCAGGATCCTATTTTAACTTGGATTCTACTCTAGGATGACTTTTAATCCAACTTGGAGTCCAAGTTAGACCCTTAAACCGTCCTAGACTCCTTTCCAAGTTAGGATTGGAATTCCTAGGGTTATTTCCACTATAAATAGCCACCTTAGGTCTAAGTTCTTAACACATGTAGATCTAGAGATTTTATTTTGAAGAATTGTTGAAGATTTGGAGGAGTTTTGCCCTACGAGCCGCCGACCCCTCTACTTCCCATCCTTAGATAAGTTTTTCTTCTTTTCTTTGGATGCTCACTCAATTCATGAGTGAGTAATCCTTTTATTTTCTCCAATGTAGAATTTAATTGATCTCTTGACTTATATCATGGTGAGATTTTGTGCTTTTATATGAAAATTAATAGGGTATTTCTTAATATCTCTGCATGAATTCTATGTTGCTTGTTTTGATAGATTGAAGCGAGCACTTTCTTGATAAATTAAGTAGCATTAGCTAAATTAAATCTTGAAGGATCTTCGGATTTAGTTGTTTGGTAGCAATTGGAAGCGAAGGATCTTCCTTCCAAGGGATTTAAGAATCTTTGACCAATTTTTAATTACCCATTGTGCTTGTAAATTACTAGATCTTAATGCTTTAATCTTGAGTAATTATCACACTGGATCAAGAGGTAATTATTTAAAGAGTAAAAGGGATAATTCACACTGGATCAAGAGTTTTATCTAATTAAGGTAATTTAGGATTAAATTCCAAGCAAGCTATCCATTGTTTTCATAATCTTTAGATATCAATGATCTATGGTATTGTTGTCAAGAGGGATATTAATTCTATGTTGGAGGTTTCTTTTAATTATTTTCTCAATTTATTCTTTGTTTTCTGATTAATTGTTTTCTTTAATTTTCTTGATTGCATTCTTAGATAATTTTAATTGCTAGATTGGTTTAACCTAATTTTACTTTCAAAATCTTCTTTATTTTATTTGTTTGTTTTAAGAAAAAGAATAATAACCTTTCTCTCTGTGGGATCGACCCCTTCTTGCCCTAACTATCTTTAGTTAGTAATTGTTGGGATTTTTATTTTTATGATTTGCTGACGACCGATCACCACCTTATGTCCCAATGATTAATGGGCTTGCCTCAAGCACTTTAAGTGAGCTCACCCACTTCCTGCATGCATTTCAAAATGCATTATTGCTTGCCCAAGTAGAAGAATGCAGATAAAGATAACCAATACTTTAATGGCAATACACATATGAGAAAGAGCAAGGCCAGAAAGCATTTGAGCTCACAAGGGAAAAGCTGGACATAACTCCAATTGTTAAGATACAGTATGTAGGATGCAGAGAGAAATACAAGTAGCGAAGCAAAAAGGGAGACAAGCAGATTGCTGCAAGCAAGCAAACATAAAGTCAAGAGCTGCTTTCAACCAAAGGCAAAACAGTTGCAGGGAATGACAGTAAGCATTTCAGTAAAGTTTATATGCCCATGAATGTGCAATACAGTCAAACAAGCAACCCATTTCAGTGTTACACATGTTCCATAGGCATTGTCACAAGCTTTCAAAAAATACTTTAGACTAAGCATACAACAAAGCTTCATTTGCAAGATCAATGAGCCTATAGAGCAAAGCAAGGTCATCTAATCATAAATCAAAAGGGACTGCAGAATGGTGTAAATCAACAGGGACATTTTAATCAAGGAGGCACTTGGATGGTTAACAGGATGTTTTCACAAGCCTATGGATATCTAGTTAGCATTCAAGCAACAAATTTCCCTCCCAGCAGATTAAACAAACAGACCAAGCATGCTAAAATAATTCAAAACAGTCACAGCAGTATGTTTCATCTCAAGAGTGGGCCATTAATCACCCCAAGCAATGAAATTTCACAGAATTACCGAGGAAAAAAACTTACCAAGGCAGAGGTCTCCTACTTTCGCCAGCTCAAAGTTGATGGGCCTTCCTCTTCCTTATCCTGATTCTAACCTGTACAAAGAGATAAGAAAACTGTTAGCGAGAAAAGAGGACAAAGATCCTTCCATTCATTGAATCGGAAAAAGGGAAAAACAGATACACTCTCCCTCATCTTCCTCTCTTTCTCGAACAACTCATCTACACAAGGACAGACCCACTAAAAAAAGGGGAATCGATTTTTCTCTCTGGAGAACAACCTCTCTCCCGCTGATCTTATCGAAAAAACCTTCTCTCACACACGGATTGACACAAGGACCCTTCTGACCTCTTTCATTCACACACCGTTCTCATCATCCCACACCTTTAACAACGGATTCACACAACACACACCTCTCATTTCTCTCTCACAACACACACAATTCTCCTTTTTTCCATAAGGTCTCTCCCTCTCATTCTGGAACGACCATACATAGACCCCTCATTTTTTTTCCTCTCCCACACAACTTATCCCTCCATAACATCATCCCTTCACCCTCTACAAACACACACGCATTGAAGCACAAAAAAATCCATAGACAGAGAATACATTGAAAATCAAAAAAATTCTCAAGCTCGATTCCATTCTCTCTACGCATCCATACAGGATACACACAAAAAGGTTACTCCCAATTTTCTCTCGAACGATCAAAAAGCTACCATCTTCACTCGAAAAAAACTGAGCACACACAAAAGGAAGAAGAAATTCATACAAAAAAAGAAGAAGGATCTAGGGTTCTTTTAAAAAATCAAATTTGGGGTTTTGTTGATTAAAGGGAGCTTACCCGAAATTGCATCATGGAGTCGCTGAAGGAAGGCGTGTAGAGTAAGACCCCGGAGTTTGAAGCCGGTTTGGCGGTGGAATCACCGGAATCCGAGCAATCAAAGTTCGGGTCACTGTCGAAACCATCCAAGGTTCGAAGCTTTTGGTCCGAGCCGATTCCTCTCGGGTGTTGGAATAAGATTACGAGCTACAACATTCATGGAGGCTTTGGGTTCGAGAGTTGTTGAGACAGCCGGCTAGGGTTCATGACGGAGAAGAAGGATTCGGAGATAAGAAGAAGAGAGCTCGAGGGTATAAGGGAAGAGTGAAAGGAAAAGAGAAGCGAGATGAAACCATGGCAAGGAAAAGGTTTGGAAGGTGGTTAAGCAAGGTAGAGGATGCAACAGGCGGCGACTCTAGGGTTTCAAAAGGGGGTTTCCAGGTTTGAAGAAAGAAAGAAGAAGAAGCCATCG
>AWUE01015322.1:0-30219 GCA_001974825.2 Corchorus olitorius
TCAGCCCATATCAAAATATTAATTGGAATTAAAATCCCAATTAATGACTCCTAAATCCAAGGAAATATCCAAATCCCGTAGATTCCCGATTCTAGTCCTAACAGGATTAGGATTCAGGCGCAGTTTTGGTAGAAAAATCATACCTTTCTGCTCAGACCTCCGATTGAAGCCCATGAGTACTCGTTGGAAAGCTGACTCCGAGATCCACAACTTTCTTTTGAAGTCCAAGACACAGTTCTGCCATCTTCAAGCCCAAAAATGCCGTCAAAGTCACTGAATGAATTCAGCAAAATTTCAGGATCCTATTTTGACTTGGATTCTACTCTAGGAAGATTTTTACTCTAACTTAGACTCTAAGTTAGACTCAAAACCGACTTAGACCCCTTTCCAAGTTAGGATTGGATTTTCTAGGATTATTTCCACTATAAATAGCCACCTTAGGTCTAGGTTTTTGATGTATGAGATCTAGAGATTTTATTTTGAAGAATTGTTGAAGATTTGGAGGAGTTTTGCTCTAGGAGCCGCCGGCCCCTCTACTTCCCATCCTTAGATAAGTTTTTCTTCTTTTCTTTGGATGCTCACTCAATTCATGAGTGAGTAATCCTTTTCTTTTCTCCAATGTAGAATTTAATTGATCTCTTGACTTATATCATGGTGAGATTTTGTGCTTTTATATGAAAATTAATTGGGTATTTCTTAATATCTCCGTATGAATTTTATGTTGCTTGTTTTGATAGATTGAAGCTAGCACTTTCTTGATAAATTAAGTAGCATTAGCTAAATTAAATCCTTGAAGGATCTTCGGATTTAATTGTTTGGTAGCAATTGGAAGCGAAGGATCTTCCTTCCAAGGGATTTAAGAATCTTTGACCAATTTTTAATTGCCCATTGTGCTTGTAAATTACTAGATCTTAATGCTTTAATCTTGAGTAATTATCACACTGGATCAAGAGGTAGTTATTTAAAGAGTAAAAGGGATAATTCACACTGGATCAAGAGTTTTATCTAATTAAGGTAATTTAGGATTAAATTCCAAGCAAGCTATCCATTGTTTTCATAATCTTTAGATATCAATGATCCATGGTATTGTTGTCAAGAGGGATATTAATTCTATGTTGGAGGTTTCTTTTAATTATTTTCTCAATTTATTCTCTGCTTTCTGATTAATTGTTTTCTTTAATTTTCTTGATTGCGTTCTTAGATAATTTTAATTGCTAGATTGGTTTAACCTAATTTTACTCTAAAAAATGTTCTTTATTTTATTTGTTTGTTTTAAGAAAAAGAATAATAAGCTTTCTCTCTGTGGGTTCGACCCCTATTTGCCCTAACTATCTTTAGTTAGTAATTGTTGGGATTTTTATTTTTATGATTTGCTGACGACCGATCAGACCCCCTATGCGATATGACCCATATCCCATTGGTTTCAATCGTAATCATGCTTCTTCATCTAATCGACCAAAAACACCTCAAGTTGCTACTGTCAACACTTTGGAAGAGAAGAAGGATATATCATCACCACCAATTGGACCAAGAGATCTGTTGCAAGAAGAAGATGACAAGAACAAATGTGCTATAGTTTTGCTCGCTTCTAAGATTGATTCAAGTGTTGCTTCTAGTGATGATTTTGAGGAAGAGGATGAGGAGGTTAATCAAGAAAAGGAGAATAAGGAAGAAGTACATCCTTACCTTCTTCAATTCAAGAATATAAGTGATCAAGTTACTAGCTTAAGAGAGTCTCTTAATGGAATAATTGGGAATTTGGAAAACCTCTACAATTTATTGGAGAAGGCTATCCATATACCAATTTAGATTTAGGGTTTAATTTAAGAAGTTTTTATTTTACATTTAGGTTTTTATTTTTATGCATCTTAGGATTAGTTATCTATTCTATGCTTAATCTTTAATTTTCCTTTAATTTATGTCTTTATTTTTCAAGTTTCATTAATAAACTATCTAGTTTTATTTTCTTATCACTTTAATTTTTATTTTCTTTATGTTTAAGTAATTTCTTCATCCAAGCAACCCAGATATGTTTTCTTGAACTTTATCTTTTTGTTTTTGGTAAGTTACTTTTGCCTGAATTGATTTCTTGATTGCTTTTACATTGAGGACAATGTGAATTCTAAGTGTGGGGGGATGAATAATTGAGTCATATGTTAGTTGTTGCTTGCATTAGATTTTAATTTTAAGTATGTTGTGCTTAATTTTAGGATTTGATTGTTTTTGGATTGATCTATTATTCCCTTGATTTTTGAAATTATGATTTTTGAAAAAAATTTCGAAAAAAAATTGATTTTTGAAAAATAAAATTCGAAATTTTATTTTTTCATGCATATATTAAGTGATTGATTTGATTATGATTGATGAATGCTTAGAATTTTAAAAATGTTTTATTCATTGATTGATTTTTAGCATGTTATTTGATTTCTTAGAATTAGGTATAATTGAAGTTTGTGATATGATCTTTTTTATTCATTGCTTCTATGATTATCTATTTCTAGAAATTGTGTTGAATTTTGATTGAAATTACAATTTTAAAAGTATGTCATGAATATGTCAAGAATAAGTGTGGAGGACTACTTATAAAAAATGTAGTTAAAAAAATTTATAAAAAAAAAAGTGTATTCATGAAAGAGGAGAAGAGGTACTTCTGAATAAATATTTCCATAGCTGTCACTCTTTTAAACAAAGGTGTTAGTAACCCTGAAAAAGGATTAGAGACATGGAATTGCAGAAGTATTGTCCCTCAGAAAAATAGAGGGAGTGCCTCTAGAGTGCTAGTAGCCTCAAAATAAAAAAATTAATAAAGGGAGTTAGTAACCCCTAATCATGAATAATTATGAGGTTAGTAACCTCAATTTTCCAAAACACAATTACCCTTGAAAATCTATTATAACCCACAATAACCCTTGATTTGTATTCATGATATTGCAATCTTTTGAGTAATGGAGAAAAAGAGGAAAACATAAGCCTATAGTAAGAAGTAGTTATAGAATGTGACGAATGTTAAGTGATTAAAGCTACTTTGATTATGCCTACTTAAGAATGATGATACTTGCTATTTCTTGATCTTTTGAATTGAGTATTATTATTATTCTTTGTTATTTTGATTTCATGATTGAATTGATTCTTGATATGTGTATGAATTTGTTGCGCCAAAAATCTCTTGCTAGAGTTTTCGCGGAGAATTTTTTATGACAGCATAGAGGCGTGCCAATCAATATACTAAAATTAATAAAGAGGTTGTAAGAACTAGATGTGGTGCGCGGAGCAGCAGATTAAAAGATCAGAGCAATTTGTGGGGACTGGATCAAAGTCACACCGGAGCATTTAAATCATTGGATCCACAACATCATGTCTTCCTGAACTAGGGCCTTCGAGATCTCTTTTTGATTTGAAAGAAAAATAACAAATTTATTGTTATTGATGACAAAGAAACACGTGTACAGTGTTTTTATGTTCAGAGACAAGATTGAAACAAGAGAAAAACACTAAAAGAGTGTTTGGGTGTCCTGAGACAGGATCTAAACAAAACAAATATTGAAGAACGAGTAAGAACTCGTGATGAACAAGGGAAAAAAAGCGCAGAGCCTGAGAGAAAATAAGCACGGAGCTTGGTTTTTTGCGCGGAGCAAGTTTGTAGCTTCAGGAGCTGGTTTTTGAGATGAGTGATATCTATTTGAAGCCTTGGAGTTGGTCCCTTTATATAGGGAGCTGCATGGGCCTTGCATTTAATGGGCCTGACTTGCTGAAAAAGGCGAATTCCTCTTCCTCGGTAGATGACAGCTCCTAGGAAGGTGCAGTAAAGGTTCCTTCTTCTTCTGATTACTTCCAACTACTGGGGAGAGGAAAGAAAGGATGCCAGGGCGTCATTCTCTTCGATGGGAGACGAAAATCTTCCTCCTAGATGGTTGATGGATAATTCTTCCTTCTTCCTATCACACTTCAGCATGCCTTCGTTGCTTCTTTTGTGCTGAAATCAACTAATTTGACTAAGTAATGGCCTTCTGACATCATGATTTGGACTTTGAACACTAAGGCAATGAAATTATCTTTACTTAGTCATATTTAGCTCTTCAAATCATGAAAATAGCACTTAGTTAAGAAATGGCTTAAACCGGGGTGATAAAGCCACATGTCCTTAACTGAAAAGAATGCAAAAGTTGCAAACCAAGTCGGAATAAACCAAAATTTCACCAGTAGGCTTAGATTATCTCCATAAGAATATGGAAACAATTCCAACTGAATTCGAGCTCCCCTTCATGGTGAACTTGGTTTCACTCCCCAAAATGTCCTTTACTGAAAATCAGGCATAAGTTCTTACACCGATATCAGAATAAGGTGAAATTTTACCAAGATGATCTACATAGCTCAAGGATCATCATGGTATGCTCCTTGGTGGAAATCGCAACCTCTAGCCTCTTCAATTGATCAATTTTACCATTTTGTCCTTAATTGAACAAAATGCAAAGTTGTAATTTTGCCTCCCGGGGAGAGGAAAAGGGCTAGGCGATTTCTCTACCATGTTAGGTCGAATATGTTAAGGAGGTGTGAGGTTGAAAATCTCATGCCTCTCTCACGTAGGTAGGTGCTTCTCTTGCTGACAAACTTTAGCTCTCTGCCTCCATCCTGCAGGAAGAGAAAAATAACTCTCCTCAGGGAAGAAGACGACCTCTCCTCTACATGGGAGACGACTTTGAGCCTTATTATGTAAGCCCATGAGATATATTCCATCTCATGGTTAGATGGTAAACAACTTCCTTTTTTACTGCTTGCCTCCTTATGCCGCAAACCCTAGCTTAATTTGCCATGCTTAGGTCGACTTTGAGGATGAATTTTGAGTAATATGGCTGCTGGAATTTTAAGAAAAACTTTGATTTAAAAATTAAATCAATTTGATGAAGAAATTGACAAAAAAACCCTAGTTTAAACCACATAGTTTTTGGCCTATGACTTAATTTTTTGCCATAGATATTTAGATTAACATGTTGCTGCATTAATCATGAAGAAAATAGCAAGAAAACATGTCAATTAGGTCGACATAGGGGCTGGTATAGTCGACTTGGAATTTTCCAACCCTAATCGCAATTTTTGGCCTTAATTGGCTAAAAACACAAATCCTATTTGACGTACGATTTCAAATTAGCCAAAATTGATTAGGTTTTGATGTTTTCCTCATGAAATTAGGTTAGGATTAGATGAACCTGACCGAGTCATTGAGCAATCACAAAATAAATTCCCACAAACCAATAACTAATAGCTAGGGCAAGTAGGGGTCGAATCCCATAGAGAAGGTGTAAACAAATTAAATCCAAATTACACTAAAGAAAATCTTACCAAAGGGGATTTTTATGGGTTTTTCAAAATAGCTAAATTAATACTAGAAAACAATAAAATAGAACTAAACTGAAGATTAAGAAAATAGTTTAAGAAAATCAATTGATTAAAAACATACTTCTTCTCCTTTAGGTAATTATTTTGATATGATAAATCATGGATCATGGACACAAAGCATTAATTTGATTTAAATTGCAATCAATTATGAATCATAAATTACTCCAAATCGATATATAGCCTAAGACGTAGACATCAATTTTCATTGAAATAAAGTCTCTTAATATCTTAAACAACTCCACTTGAATAATTGGTATAGGAACAGACGTAATGCTAATTCCAACATGCTAATAAGATTAATCCGCATCTCGCTAAAATTAACTTCTATTGTTCTGATCTAGGTTTCACCCCTTCCTAGAATAAGCATTAAGATTACTCTTTTCCACATGCATGATAAATCAATACCAAATTCATCTACATCTATTACCATCTCGGCCTATAGATTTCAACAAGGTTTGATAATCCCATTGAACCCAGGACTCCTAGAATTACAACTGTCACTTGGACCAATATTAGCTTGACTCAAGCTAAATTGAATCTAATCATAGTATTCATAAATCTCAAGATAAGTTGCGCACCAAATCCATCAAAACATGAACACATAAGATGAAGTACAGGGATAAGAAACATATTCAAACAGAAAAATCAAATTATTAAGAACAAAAGTCTCACCATAGATTCATTGATCAAAATTACCTAAGGAAAAGAAGAATAAGAGTTTACCTACTCATGGGAAACCATCCATGAGAGGCTGGAAAAACTTACAAAGAAGAGAGGTGGGTGGCTGCCTCCTCTCCTTATCGCAACCCTTAGAAAATAAATTGAGAAAAAGATGTATATTAGGGTTCTAGGATAAGAGGGTATATATATAGGGGGCTGCCTAGAGTTTAATTTAGAGTTCTAAATGACTTAAACTAACCCTAGGTACGTTCTGGATTGTTCTCCATATCTTCAAGCTAACCCAAATAAGTTATATGGCCTCAATTCATCGAAAACGCAAGTCAGGCCCAGGATAGATTCTGTCTGCTAATTTCAGGGGCATTTTCGTCCATGAAAACGTCAGATCTGGGCTTCGACAAAAACAAGAAAGTTGTAGTTCTCGGAGTTAGCTTTCCAACGCATATTCATACACCTCATTTGGAGCTCTGGATCAAAAGTTATGGCTGTTTTCCCGAACTATCGCCAAATCTGGAAAGTATTGAAGAAGCTTCAAGAGGAAGTGACAAGGAAGTGTCGACAATGGGCTGCATTTGGCTGTCCCCGACTCTATCTGCGCGCCCACATGGTTGTTCTGAACACCCATGTGGTCTGCTTGAGGACCCAGGTGGGCAGTGTCACGACTCCAGCTGGGTGCCCACATGGTTTGTCTAAAGACCCATGTGTTTCGCCTGATCACCCAGATGGGCTGTGTCATAGCTCATCACCTTGACATGTCTTCTTGCCTTCAACTTGTCTTTGCTCCTTTGCCTTGAAAACACCAAGCAATCAACTTTATGACTTTGATAAGCATAAAATTGACTCTTCAAGCTCTTCAATCATGAACATCTTGGCTCCATTCTTCATCCAAAACATCCTTGGAAAATATTTGTGTCATAAATCATCCAAAAAGGATCTACAAAGGCACAAAATTGATGATTTTGCACTTTTCTTCTTGTCAACAGCTATGAACACAAATATAACCAATATAAGGCATAATCAAGCATAAAATACTCAAAAAGCATAGGAAAAAGCTAATAATAAGATGTATGATTTTTGTCTGATCAGAACCCTAAACCTAATTGGACAAGGATAAAACCCTATCAATGCCGCGGCACCAAATTGGAGGAATTACAAATTTTGGGTGGCTAAGCAATTTAATCCTTTGGGTTTAAGCAAATTTGGGATTTTTGGCCAAATTGATTAAATTGGCCAAAAATTCAGGGGGTTAGGTCAAGCTTATTGTATAAAATTAGATTATATTCCATAAGTATAAACCTTAATTTGAAGAATTAGAAAATCCTAGAGTGTCGCGGCCTAAATTGCCCAAATTGCAACTTGGGCAGCATTCAATTATACCCTTAGGATTAGGGTTTTGGCTAAATTGATAATTTTGGCCAAAAATCAGGGGTTAAATTAGGTTCATTAGGTCATAATTCCTAAATATGGAGACCTAATTTGATGAATTCCAAACCCTAGCAAGCCGCAGCCCTTAATTGCAAAAACTACAACCTTGGCGGCTTGTAATTAATCTCTAGGTTTAGGAATTTTGCTAATTTTGGCCCAATTGATGAAATTAGCCAATAAATTAATGTTAAATTAGGTTTAAGTATATGAAATTAGGTTAAATTTCATAAGTATAAAACCCAATTTGATGAATAACCTAAACCCTAGTATGCCACGGCCTTAATTGCAAATTTTGCAACTTGAGCGGCATGCAATTAGGTTTAGGGTTTTGTTATTTTGGCTTGATAAATTAACTTAGCCAAAAAATTAAGTACTAGGTTTAGACATGATTAAGTTCAATTTCACAAGTATTAAACTTAATTTGCCAAAAACCTTAAAACCTAGCATGCCATGGCCTTAGTTGCAAAAATTACAACTTTGGCGGCATACTAGTAGTGTTTTCGGCCTTATTTAATTTTTAAGGCCAAAAATTAATTTGATTTTCTTAAAAATAATAACATAATTATTTTTGACAGCCATAATAAATATTTTTTCCAAAATAAAAATTATGAAACAATTTTAAGGTGGCAAAAATTTAATTTTCACCAACCTATTAACAAAAATTGTGCATTAACAACTTTGTTAATTTTGTTACAGTTGCTAAGGATCTTGTTGCAGCGCTCCTAAAAATTCCTAAGGTGGAAAATGTAGAAGAAATTCCTTCAAATCAGGAGCTTGAGATGGCTATTGGAGATATTGAAATCTTCTTCAACAATGCCAAGTGTGCTACTATGGAGGAGACTGCAGATTCAATCTAAGGAGCGATTGACATCTTATGTGCTTCCCCTAGAGTTGATCCTCATGTTGTTCAATTTTGGCATGACTTTCCAGTCCTCTTCAAAGTATTTGCTGCTGACTACAACCATACTTCCAAAGCATTGGCCCAAATTCATCTGACCAAGGCCGAATACCTGACTGGTAGAGGAGAGCTTGAACTTGAGATTATGAAGTTCCAAGAGATGGCTAATCCAACTGACCACGAAGTACTTCTCAACACACTTTTGGACAATCTTAGAGCTCAGATGACCAAGGTCGAGGGCGATCTCACTGCTCTGAGGACTAACAGGGAGCGAGCCGTTATAGAGAAGTGCAAGCAGATTGAAGAAATTGCTGCTTCCCTGGTTGATATGACGGGGCTTGAGGAAGAGATGGGTACCAAATATTTCCAATTGGACCAATTGAACAACATTTTTCTGACTTGGAAAGGAAATATCCCCAAATACTTTGAGGTCTTCAACGGAGATGATCCCTTCGCTGAAGTTGAAGAGGAAGAAACTGAGGTGTCAGACGAGGATGAGTAGTCTTCACATCCTAGCTTAGGATTTTATTTCCTTCCGTATTTTTATTTTTCTCAAGTGATCTTATGACTTTAAGATTTTTGTTTTTCAATTTCAAACAAGTTAAGTTTTGTTTTGAATTTGTGGCAATGAATTTTTTAGCCAACTTTATATTAGTGGCCTTTATTATTTTTAGCCATTTAACTTAAACAAAATCCTTAGTCAATTTAATCTCTTGGTCTTATGGCTAAAACCATAAAGATTAAATACTTAGAATTTATTTTGGAGTTAAATTTGCTAATATTACTTAGAAATTTTTTTGGCAATAACCCCAAAAATCCTTGAGAAATTCGGCCTCCCTCTTTAACTAAGCCAAATTTTTTAAAAAGTTTAATTCCACAACACTTGTAAAATTTTGGTGATGGAATTTTCCCCTTTTGCTTCCAGTTTCGTCACACTTGTATACTTAGTGGCAAAATTTCAAAATTTTCATTACTTTAACAAGTAATAAAAAATATTTGTTTTTATTTTAAAGCCGCAGAAACGCAATTGGGGCGGCCAAGTCCACGAAGTGTGTAAGTTTTATACTTCAGTGAAGCATGTGGCTGTGAGTTGAGTCATAGCCACATCATCTAATCCTTCCTCCATGTCAAACTCAGGATTTGGATCAGACTTTGCCTCCCATGCAGTTGGATAGTACTTCTTTAAATAACACTCATTGATGAACTTTCTATGGGAATCACCATCCTCGGTCTCTAACTAGTAGGCACCATTCTTAAGTATTTTCTTGATACGGAATGGTCCTTCCCACTTAGGAGACCACTTTCCATGTTTCTTAGAGCCGATGGGCAAGAAAGCTTTCCATACTAGTTCGCCTTCGATGAAACT
Source organism: Corchorus olitorius (assembly GCA_001974825.2). Taxonomy (NCBI): domain Eukaryota; kingdom Viridiplantae; phylum Streptophyta; class Magnoliopsida; order Malvales; family Malvaceae; genus Corchorus; species Corchorus olitorius. The sequence continues at coordinate 9,762 of AWUE01015322.1, forward strand.
TCGTCTACGAACTTTCTTGTTATAACTTCTTTCTGCCTTCTTTTTCTGTGCTTGCAGGTGATTCAAAGCATCCAACCTTTCAGAGTCAAGGTCTTCAAGCTCGATCATCATGGCATCATTATAGTCATACCACTGCAAGTTGTTTTGAAATGCAACTCTGGCTGACTTAGCCAAAAGTTCCATAGGAACCATTGCATCATGGCCATATGTAAGGCTAACTGGGCTCACACCAGTGCTCGAGCGTTGTGACATTCGATATGCCCATAGAGCCTTAGGCAAAATGCTATCCCATTTACCAGGTTTGTCTTTTATCATCTTCTCTATGATGCCTATCATTACTTTGTTAGAAGCTTCGGCCTGTCCATTAGTCTGTGCATAGTATGGCGTGGACTTAATGAATTTTAGGCCAAATTTTCTTTCTAGACTCCTTGTAATCTCACCATCAAAGTTGGTACCTTGATCAGTAGTGAGAGTCTCTGGAATCCCAAAGCAATAGATGATGTGTTCCTTGATGAATTTCTTGATGTCATTATGAGCTATGCCATTGATCGGTCGTCAGCAATCATAAAAATAATCCCCACAAAATCCTAACTGAGTAGATAGGGCAAGCAGGGGTTGACCCCACAGAGAAGGGGAGTAGACCTTATTCGAAGATACAATCCTTAAAAATCTTTCAAAAGCTTTGCGTAAAAACAGGGGATTGAAAATAACAATTAAAAAGAAAGCAATTATACTAGAAACAATGTAAAGTAAATTAAATCTAGATCTATGACAATTAATAAAGAAAACAATAATTAAAAAGCATACTCCTTTTCCAATGATAGAAAACAATCAAATTGACTATGGGTCCTCGATTTAAAAGATGAATTCAATATCAAATCATTGATGATAACTGGCCTATGGAAACCCTAACATGCTATTTAGATAAGATTATCGGTTAAGCCTTAAATTACCCCTTTCATTATCTTAACAAATCAATTATCGGTTAAGGCTTAAAGATTCACCAAGCAACAAAGCATTAAGATCAACTATTTAATTAGTTCTTTCACACATGCTTAACAAGTAAAATCATACAACAACCAGATAAATCTGATCACTGGCATGCAAAACCCATTGAGCGATTACTAATTGTCATCAATTCGCTACCAAACAATCAGACTCGAGGGTTAACTATTTCGCCTGACTTAGCAATAGATCTCTCAAATTATCGCTTTAGTGGCCACAATAAATCAATAAAAATCAAGATCATGAAATAAAACAGAGTTTAACATGCTATCTATCAAAAACAAAATACCAAATTATAAGCACAAAAATCTCACCATCATCAATTGATTGAATTCACCAAAGGATTAGAAGTATTAAGAATTTAGCTACTCATGGATTTAGGAAAATCCATGAGCGGCATGGGGTGAAATCCTCCTCTTGAATAACCTAGGGTTGCCGCCCCTCTCTATGCAAAGAGAGGGTGGCGGCACCCTAGCCCTAAACCTAAAAGAAAAACTAGAACTAGAAGAGAAAAAGAAGAAGAGAAAATTATCTAGATATTGTGTGTGTGATTTGTGTTACATAGGGTGGCTATTTATAGTGGAAATAACCCTAAAAATTCCAATTCTAAGTAGGATAGGAGTCTAGGACGTTTTAAGGGCTAACTTAGACTCCGCGTTAGCTTAAAAGTCTTCCTAGAACCAAAATCCTAGTCAAAATAGGATCCTGGAAAAATTCTGGATTTGTGTAGAAACTTAGATGGCATTTTTGGGCTTGAAAAGGGCAGAACTGGGTCTTGGACTTCAAAGGAAAGTTGTAGATCTCGGAGATAGCTTTACAACGAGTACTCATGGGCTTAAAACGGAGGTCTGAGAAGAAAGTTATGATTTTTCTACCGAGACTGGGCTGAATTCCTAATCCTATTAGGACTAGAAGCGGGAATATGCGAGAATTGGATATTTCCTTAGATATAGGAGGCACAAATTGGGTTTTTAATTCCAATTATGGGCTTATATGGGCTGAGTATTATCCCATATAAAATATCCAAAATTCCTTAGCTTCCGGGTTTCTTCATGGCTTGTGTTCAATCCTTCGCCATTAAAGCTCCAATCTTCAATTCTTGCCTCTTGAGATAATTCTTCAATAGTCTTCAAATCTTCAAATTATCTTCAATAAGTCTTCAAACACGAACTTCGAATCTCCAAATCCATACTCGAAATTTCTAATTCCATATTTGAGTAAAAAGTCATCAAAATGGCTCCAAAAAGAGTGAAAAACAATAAGTTTCCACTTTTCTTGTCTTCAAGACCTAAAAACACAAATACTTATAAAATAGGGTTAAATTCCACATAAAAATAGTAAAAAGCATAGGAAAATGATCATAAAAATAGGGTCTTTTTTGGCTCGACCAGCCATTGAGAGCTTTTGCCTCCATCAACTTAGTGAAGTAATCTGTGGCAACTATAATAAAGCAGAAACCTCCCTTGGCTGGTGGGTAGATCTTTCCAATAAGATCAATTCCCCATCCCCTGAATGGCAAAGGCTTTATTATAGAGTGCAGCTCTTCTGATGGAAGTCTCCAGATAGGGTCATACTTTTGACAAGCTTGGCAACCTTTGGCAAATTCCATACAGTCTTTCATGATGGTTGGCCAATAAAAGCCATGACGGCGTATTAGCCATCTCATCTTTCTTTCAGCTTGATGTGCACCACAAAAGCCTTCATGTACATCCTTGATGACTTTCTTAGCTTTTTCATGGTCTAGACTCATCAAAGATCCGTCCAAATCTTTTCGGTACAACTCATCAGCTAAGAAGGTGTAGTGCACAAACAAAGTCCTGATCCTCCTACTAACCCTTATTGATGGATTTTGAAGGTAATCAAGGAATGGCTGGCGCCAATCATCAAGCCTGTGTACTATATTGTATACTTGAAACACACTGCCCCTAGTAAAGGTTGAAGGCATGCTCCTCCTCTCAACATTTACCATTTTCTTCCAAATATCATCTTGGAATGTAAGGCCAGATGCAAGCTGTGCAGCAACATTTGCAGCTTCATTTTTATGCCTGGGGACATGTTCTATTCGTACATCATCAAACTTTTCCAACAATTGCACTGCCACTGCATAGTAGGGCAACAAAGATGGACTTGTGCAATTGAACTCTCTAGTAAGTTGGTTGATTACTAGCATAAAATCATCTTTGATGTGTACTGTGGATACTTGCATCTCCCTAAGTAAACCAATGATGAGTGCCTCATACTCAGCTTGGTTGTTTATACAATCAAAGTCCAAGTGGAATGACATCATGGTGTAGTCATCATCAGGGGAGGTGAATCCAATTGATCGGTCGTCAACAATCATAAAAATAATCCCCACAAAATCCTAACTAAGTAGATAGGGCAAGCAGGGGTCGATCCCACAGAGAAGGGGAATAGACTTATCCAAAGATGCAATCCTCGAAAATTCTCTCAAAAGTTTTGCGTAAAAACAGGGGATTGAAAAGATTAAGAAGACTATTACACTAAAAACAAAGCAAAGTAAATTAAATCTAAATCTATGGCAAGTAATAAAGAAAACAATAATAAGAAAGCATACTTCTTCTCCAATGATAGAAAACAATCAAATTAATTATGGATCCTCGATTTAAAAGATGAATTCAATATTAAATCCTTGATGATAACTGGCCTAGGGAAACCCTAACATGCTATTTAGTAAAATCTCGGTTAAGACTTATTTTACCCTTTTATTCTTAACTAATCAATTACCCGTCAAGGCTTAAAGATTTGCTAGGAAACAAAGCATTAAGAGCAACTATAATATTAGTTCTTTCACACATGCTTAACAAGTAATACCATACACCAATCAAATAAATCTGATCACTGGCATGCTAAACCCATTGACGCGACGTCAATCGTCATCAATTTGCTACCAAACAATCAAACTCATGTGTTAACAGTCTTGTTCGATTTAACAGAAGATCTCTCAAATTACCTCTTTATCGGCCGCTTAAATCAATAAAAATCAAGATCGTGTAATAAAACAGAGTTTGACATACTATCTATCAAAAACAAAATATCAAATTATAAGCACAGATTTCTCACCATATCAATTGATTAAATTCACTAAAGGATAAGAAGTATTAAGAATTTAGCTACTCATGGATTTTCCTAAATCCATGAGAGGCTTAAGAAAACTTACAAGACCTTGGAGGGGCGGAATCTCCTTACAAAATCCCTAGGTATGTCGCACCCCTCTATGATTAGAGAGGGTGGAGGCACCCTTGCCTAAAAACTAGAACTAGAAGAGAAAAATAAATCTATAATTGTGATTGTGAATTGGTGTGTGATTTGTGTTACATAGGGTGGCTATTTATAGTGGAAATAACCCTAGAAACTCCAATTCTAAGTAGGATAGGAGTCTAGGACGGTTTAGAGGCTGACTTGGTCTCCAAGTTGGCTTAAAAGTCTTCCTAGAACCAAAATCCTAGTCAAAATAGGATCCTGAAAAATTTTGGATTCGTGCAGGGACTTCGACGGTAATTTTGGGCTTGAAGATCACAAAACTGGGTCTAGGACTTCGTAGGAAATTTGTAGATCTCGGAGTTAGCTTTCCAACACCTACTCACGGGCCTAAAACGGACATCTGAGCATATAGTTATGATTTTTCTACTGAGACTGCGCTGAATCCTAATCCTATTAGGACTAGAAGCGGGAATAAGCGGGAATTGGATATTTCCTTGGATATAGGCGGCATTAATTGGGATTTTAACTCCAATTATGGGCTCATATGGGTTGAGTATTATCCCATATAAAATATCCAAAATTCGTTAGCTTCCGGGCTTATTCATGGCTTGTCTTCAATCCTTCGCAATTAAATCTTCAATCTTCAATTCTTGCCTCTTGAGATAATTCTTCAATAGTCTTCAAATCTTCAAATTATTTTCAATAAATCTTCAATCACGATCTTCGAATCTCCAAATCCATACTCAAAATTGCTAAGTCCATATTTGAGTAAAAAATCATCAAAATAGCTCCCAAAAGAGTGAAAAACAACAAGTTTCCATTCTTCTTGTCTTCAAGACCTAAAAACACAAATACTCATAAAATATGGTTAAAATACACATATAAACACCAAAAATCATAGGAAAATGATCATAAAAATAGGGTCTTTTTTAGCTCAATCATAATTCCCCCACACTAAATCTTTGCTAGTCCCTAGCAAACTAGTGTAGAAAACTATGAAAAACAAATCATAAGATAGACTATAAATTAATGCAAATCAAAAATCCATCTTAGTTTAAACCTTTCAAAAACTTTGAATGCATACACATATTAAGGATTAATGTAATTATGAAATCAAAATGACAAAGAGTAATAAGAGCACTCAATTCAAAAGATCAAGAAATAGCAAGCATCTTTATTCTTAAGTAACCATAATTAAAGTAGTTCTAATCACTCATTATTCATCACATCCTATAATTACTTCTTTCCATAAGCTTATGTCTTCATCTTTATCTCCATTACTCAAAGGAATGCATATCATAGATACAAATCAAGGGTTTTCGTGGGTTATGATAGATTTTAAAAGGGTAATTGATTTTTAGAAAATTGAGGTTACTAACCTCGAAGTGGTCATGATTTGGGGTTACTAACTCCCATTTTTGAGGCTACTAGCACTCTAGAAGAACTACTTTTTATTTTTGTCAGAGGGACAAAATTTTTGCAATTCCATGCCTCTTATCCTCTTTTCAAGGGTTACTAACTCCTTTTGTTTAAGAAAACAATGGATTGATATTTTTTTTTAAAGCAGAAATACCTCTTCTCCTCTTGCATAAAAACACTTCTTTTTATGAAAATAATTTTTTTAACTACCCTTTTATATAAGTAGTCCCCCACACTTGTTCTTTACATATCCATAACATACTTTCATAATTGCAATTTCAATAAAAATTAAACACAAGTTATAGAAATAGGCAATCATAGAAGTAATAAACAATAGGCTTTTATCACAAACTCTAATTATACCTAATTCTAAGAAATAAGATATCATGCTAAAAATCAATCAATCAAATAAAGCATCCTTAAAAATTCTAAGCATTATCATTCATAATAAAATGAAATCACTCAATATATGCAAAAATTTTTAAATTTTCGATAATGATCAATTAACGCATGCAGACTCCCTATTAGACTAGACTCTCTCCCCCACACTTAAAAGACACATTGTCCTCAATGTGAAAACACATGAGCATGCGTATAAAGTGTGGTTAGTTAAATGCATAAAATAAAAACTAACACAAACAACTAATTCACATCAAAGAATAGGCAAGCAATCAAAGCAATAATCAATCAAGACAAAATAATGCAAGGGAAATTAAAAAGATAGAGTTAAAGAAAGCTTCTCTGTTTGTAGGCATAAGCTCCATCCGCAAATCATTGCTTCTGAAACTTGACTCCTCTCGAATTCATCTTGCAATTGTCCAAATAAGCTCCATTTGCTTTCCTTTGGTTCCTTCTTGTGAAATCATTGGGTTGCCTCCCAATAAGTGCCTTTCTTTAAGGTCTTTGGCTAGACTACCTTAAAGAAATTATTCATCAAGGCTGAAGGAACTATGAATATATTCCTTCAACAGGTCCACAATGATCTTGAAAGTATCATTAATGGCTTTGAGAACTTCAAGTTGAATTTTATCAAGACTTGAAATCATAAAAGGGTATGTGGCGGCTTGGAATGGTGATGGCACGAGCATGGCTGGATTTGGCACGGTGTTGGCATGGCTCGAAAAGCATTTGGCTGGTAATGGCACGGTGGTGGCTCGGTGAAAATTCGAGGTGGCTCGGTGGATGGCCTGTAGTGGCCTGATGGTGGCGCGACACTGGCCGGATGGAAGCATGGGATGGCGTGGATGATGGCGGGCTAGACCGGGCAGGTGGCTCGGATGGCTCGGTGCGGCTCGGGTATGGCCGGTCCTGTCCGGGCCATGTGTGAGGATGGCCGGGCATTGGCCGGCTGAGTTGGCTCGATCATAGCATTGGGCATCTTCCTTTGGTGCTTTGACTTCCATCTTCAGCTCCTCTCCTTGTGGCTGAACTTCTTGTTTGTTGGCTTCTCGCTCTTCCTTTGCTTTTCTCTTTCTAAAGCTAGGGGGTGTAATTGCTTTAGATAAAGATTCTAGTGCTTCGAATGCAGCATCAGGGATTCTATCGAACAAAGGAATGTTATCCACGCTATCCACAAGAATTTGACCATCTACGCCTAATCCTTGATAGAAGTATGTAATTGATCGGTCGTCAGCAAATCATAAAAATAAAAATCCCAACAATTACTAACTAAAGATAGCTAGGGCAAGTAGGGGTCGATCCCACAGAGAGATAGGTTATTATTCTTTTTCTTAAAACAAACAAACAAAATAAATAAGGTTTTTAAAGTAAAATTAAATCAAATCAAACTAATAATTAAAACTATCTAAGAAAGCAATCAAGAAAATTAAAGAAAACAATTAATTAAAAGCAGAGAATAAATTGAGAAAATAATTTAGAGAACCCTCCAACATAGAATTAATATCCCTCTTGACAATAATAACACGGATCATTGATATCTAAAGATTATGAAAACAATGGATAGCTTGCTTGGAATTTAATCCTAAATTACCTTAATTAGATAAAGCTCTTGATCCAGTGTGAATTATCCCATTTATTCTTTAAATAATTACCTTTTGATCCAGTGTGATAATTACTCAAGAATAAAGCATTAAGATCTAGTAATTTACAAGCACAATGGGCAATTAAAAATTGGTCAAAGATTCTTAAATCCCTTGGAAGGAAGATCCTTCGCTTCCAATTGCTACCAAACAATTAAATCCGAAGATCCTTCAAGATTTTAATTTAGCTAATGCTACTTAATTTATCAAGAAAGTGCATGCTTCAATCTATCAAAACAAGCAACATAGAATTCATGCAGAGATATTAAGAAATACCCTATTAATTTTCATATAAAAGCACAAAATCTCACCATGATATAAGTCAAGAGATCAATTAAATTCTACATTGGAGAAAAGAAAAGGATTACTCACTCATGAATTGAGTGAGCATCCAAAGAATAAGAAGAAAACTTAAAGGACTTGAAGGCGAAATCCTCCTCTTGAGTAACCTAGGGTTGCCGCCCCTCTCTATGCAAAGAGGGGGTGGCGGCTCCCTAGCCCTAAAACTAGAAGAAAAAACTAGAACTAGAAGAGAAAAAGAAGAAGAGAAAATTATCTAGATATTGTGTGTGTGATTTGTGGTACATAGGGTGGCTATTTATAGTGGAAATAACCCTAGAAATCCAATTCTAAGTAGGAAAGGAGTCTAGGACGTTTTTGGGTCTAACTTAGAGTCTAAGTTAGATTAAAAGTCTTCCTAGAGTAGAATCCAAGTTAAAATAGGATCCTGAAATTTTGCTGAATTCGTGCAGGGACTTCGACTTCATTTTTGGGTTTGAAGATAGTAGAACTGGGTCTTGGACTTCAAAGGAAAGTTGTAGATCTCGGAGTTAGCTTTCCAACGCCTACTAATGGGCCTAAAAAGGAGGTCTGAGCAGAAAGTTATGATTTTTTTACCGACACTATGCTGAATCATAATTTTGTTAGGACTAGAATCGGGAATCTACGAGAATTTGGATATTTCCTTGAATATAGGAAGCATTAATTGGGATTTTAATTCCAATAAATGATTTATATGGGCTGAGTATTTTCCCATATTAAATATCCAAAATTCCTTAGCTTCCGGGCTTCTTCATGGCTTGTCTTCAATCCTTCGCAATTAAAGCTCCATTCTTCAATTCTTGTTTCTTGAGATAATTCTTCAATGATCTTCAAGTCTTCAAATTGTCTTCAATAAGTCTTCAAACACGAACTTCGAATCTCCAAATCTCCAAATCTATACTCAAAATTACTTTGCTCATATCTGTGTAAAAAGTCATCAAAATAGCTCCAAAAGTAGTGAAAATTATCAAATTATCAATTTCACATCTCATAAAGATTCAAAACACAAATATTAACAAAATAACATATATTTAAGCACAAATAGATCCAAAAACATAATAAAATAGCCATAAAAATAGGTTGTTTTTAGCTCGATCAGTAATCAAAAGTTGTGATATGGCATGGCGAGGGCATGCTGGACAAAGCTTCTTGAATCTATCCCAAGCTCGATAAAAGGGCTCAATTTTGCGTTGCTGAAAAGTTGCTATCCTTTGTCTTCCTTTGGAAATCTGAGCAGATGTTGTCGATGAAGAATTTTCACTTGCTCCCTCATTAACACTTTTAACATTCACAACACAAACAAACTTGTTAGAATTCAATGGCGAATGAGATGAAATTCTAGGGTGGATTACATAACCGTCGAATTCCATGGTCAATGAACCATCGAATATATCAATCTTCGTATGAGAAGTTCCTAAGAAAGGTCTTCCTAATAAAAGAGGACATTGATCTTTCGAATGTTCCATCTCCATAACAAAAATGTCAATAGGAAAAATCAAGTGTTCAACTTTAATTAAGACATTCTCTAGAACACCTTTGAGATGAACCAAAGATCCACTAGCAAACTGCAGAATCACATCAGTATTTTTCAAAGGACCAAGATTTAAAGATTGATAAAAAGAATAAGGCATTACGCTTAAAGATGCACCTAAATCAAGCATAGCATTCTCTATAACACTTCTTCCAATAGAACAAGTAATAGAAAACGTACCTGGATCCTTGCACTTGGGAGGTAAACTCTTTTGAAGCACAGCAGAAACATTAACTCCAGCACTTACCTTACCTTGTAACCTTTTCTTGTTGGTACAAAGTTGCTTAAGTAACTTTGCATAATTTGGGATTTGTTGAATAGCATCAAGAAGTGGGATGTTGACCTCAACTTTTCGCAGTATCTCCAAAATATCTTGATCATCATCTTCTTTCTTTGACTTCTTCAATCTCGATGGAAAAGGGATATTTTCCTTCAGATCTTTAGGCTTGGCAGCGACGGTGTCTCCATCTTTCCCTATGGTGGTTGCGCCATCTTTTCTGGGTTCATCTTCAATCTTGATTTCTTTGTCAGGCACTTGCAATTCTTCTTCTTTGGTTTAGCTCGTCTCTCCTTCATCTTGTGCAGCATGGGTTGGATAGGGGTTTTCCAACTGGGCTTATTCATGGCTTGTCTTCAATTCTTCGCAATTAAAGCTCCAATCTTCAATTCTTGCCTCTTGAGATAATTCTTCAATAGTCTTCAAATCTTCAATATATCTTCAATCACGAACTTCGAATCTCCAAATCCATACTCAAAATTGCTAAGTCCATATTTGAGTAAAAAGTCATCAAAATAGCTCCAAAAAGAGTGAAAAACAACAAATTTCCACTTTTCTTGTCTTCAAGACCTAAAAGCACAAATACTCATAAAATAGGGTTAAAATACACATATAAACACCAAAAATCATAGGAAAATGATCATAAAAATAGGGTCTTTTTTAGCTCAATCAACAATTCCTGCACCTGCTGAGTTGGTAGTGCTGGAACCATCAAACTCAAGTACCCATGGTATTAGGGATACCTTTATGACAAAGTTCATATCTTCAAATTCCTCTCCCAAGTCCAAGCATGGGTGGTCGGCTAGGAAGTCAGCAATAACTTTCCCTTTCACTGCCTTCTGAGGTATATACTTGAAGTTGAACTCAGAGAGTGCTAAGCACCATTTGCCTAATCGGCCTTTAAGTAGAGGCCTAGTTAGCATGTACTTTACTATGTCAGTTTTGGCAATAATACAGATATCAAAGTAGAGCATGTAATGTCTAAGTTTTATTGCTGCAAAGTAGAGTGACAAACACAGCTTCTCAATAGGACTATATCTAGTTTCTACATCAGTAAGAGTCCTACTTAAATAGTACACTGCTTGTTCCTTCCCTTTTCCTAATCCCTGAGCCAACAGACATCCTATAGAAGATGCAGTGGCTGAGACATATAAGTACAAGGTTTTATCCTTCTTAGAAGGAACTAAGACAGGAGGCGAAACTAAGTACTTCTTGATTTCCTCAAAAGCTTCTTGGTGTTCGTCATTCCATTGAAATTCTTCCTTGTCTTTCAACTTCAACAGTGGTGAGAACGCCTTGGTTTTACCAGCAGTGTTGGAGATGAATCTTCGAAAGAAGTTGACTTGTCCAAGGAAACGTTGGAGCTCTTTCTTGGAGGTGGGCGGTTTTGCTTGTATAATGGCTCTTGCCTTGTTTTGGTCTATCTCGATGCCTCGTTGATTAAGCAAAAATCCAAGGAAGTTACCTGCACCAACACCAAAAGCACATTTCAATGGATTCATTTTCAAGCCATGTTGTCTCATTCTTTCAAATGAGCGCCTTAGATGATCAATGTGGTCAAGGTGATTGATTGTGTGACTTAACCACAACATCATCTATGTATACCTTTATGAATTTTCCAATCATGTCATGGAAGATGGCATTCATTGCTCTTTGATAGGTTGCACCGGCATTTTTGAGTCCAAAGGGCATGACTACCCATTTGAAAGTACCGATTGCACCTGGACAGCAAAAAGCTGTCTTTGGAACATCCTCCTCTGCTATATAGATCTGGTTGTAGCCACTGTGTCCATCCATAAAGGACAACACTCGATGTTGGGTGGCTCCATCTACTAGTAAGTCTGCAACAGGCATAGGATATTCATCTTTAGGGGTGGCTGAATTCAAGTTACGAATGTCAACACACACCCTGATTTTACCGTTCTTTTTAACTACAAGAACTATGTTTGAAATCCACTCTACATACCTTGCGGTAGGGATGAATCCTGCTTTAAGGAGCCTTTCAACTTCCTCTTTAACTTTAAGGATGACATCATTAGCCATTCTTCTAGGAGGTTGTTGATAGGGACAGTATCCTTCAATGATTGGTAGGCAATGCTCCACCAAGTCACGACTTAAGCTAGGCATTTCTTCATAGTCCCATGCGAAACAATCTTTGTACTCCTTTAACAAGGCTACAAAGCGTGGCTTGTCTTCTTCGACCAACAATTGACTTATGTAAGTTGGCCTAAGCTCTTCCTCAGTACCCAAATTCACTTCAAGTAGAGGATCTTGTACTTCAGCCTTGAGATCATCAAGTTCCATGGGAGCATGGTCAAGTTCTTCCATGGTGATCTCATCTTGTATGTCTTTTATACTTTGATATGCCGCATTAGCTGAGTCCTCTAAGCTTTGGAGCTTCATATCTAAGGCCAAAGTCGACAACTTTTTCAAGATGTCGTTGGCCAACACAACCTCTCTAGGTTGTGTACTCAGAGGATCTCCTCTATGATAGGAGCACATGGAAGCGGCTTGAAAGAGATCAAAGCATTAGGCCGCATAAGATTTTCCATAACCTCTTTCAAGGTTTCTTGTTTGACTTCTCTAGTGGAGATGATAGGGTATGGCCGGCCATACTTGTCCTGGCCCATGAACCTGATTGGTCCATTGGTTCCATCATAGAACCTTACATCTACTGCATTGGATTCAACTTTGAATGGTCTATTGTCTGTCTTGACCACTTCAACTTAAGTGCCAATCCAGAACATCAGCAGTTAGTGTAAAGATGATGGGACACACCAGTTAGAGTGAATCCAATCTCTACCAAGTAGCATGTTGTAGGTTGATGAGGAATCAACTACAAAGAAGGCAGAGAGGGACGTTTTTGACCCAATGGTCAACTGGGCAGGCATTATGCCTCTTGTCTTCGTGATAGCGCCAGAGAAATCACTCAAAGTGACTTCTGACTTGATCAAGTCATCAGTGCACTTGTCAAGCTTCTTTAATGATGAGTAGGGAATAAGATTCACCGTTGCACCATTATCAACAAGTACCCTGTTTATAGGGATGCCATCAACATGAGCCTTGATATATAAAGGCTTGATGTGGCAAGTATTAGTTTCATTAGGTTTGACGAAGATCATGGCTTTAGCATCATCTGAGTTGTTGCCCCCCGAGTCTTCTTCTTCTCCTGAAGCGATCTCAATGACATCTTCGATCTCCTGATGAGAGGGTGGTTCGAATGATTCCACTCGCTCTTTCAACTTAGTAGCAAATGTACATGGAAGAGTGATGGTAGTATGGTTGAGATTCACCATGAACTGTCCAAAAGCCATTGAATCAACAGATTTGTTGTCAAAGTCCTCAGCAGCTAAGGTTTTTTCTTCACTCATGGCATCAAGCTTTTCTCCCAAACTCTCATCACACATCAAGTTTTGATCAGATGGAGTTGGTATGGCGTTTTCCATGTTGGTGGCGCCATTATCCTCCCAATGTGGAGTCCATAGACTTTCCTTCAGGTTTCAAGGGGCCTTGTCTACTTTCATGTTGAGTTCTTCAACGATGACTCTCCTAAGGAGTTGTCAAGAAGCATCCTCTATGGCTTCTTGTCTTTCGAAAAGGACGTTTTCAGCTTTGATACGTTCTATCCTTTCAGCTTCAAACTCTTTTCTCTCCTTATCTAACTTTGCTTTCTCAAGCAAAATTGATATTTGCCATGGTGGCATGTTTTATGAAATATGAATTAAATCTTGAGTGGCCTCATGTGGTGGCCAATCTTCAAGTCTTCTTGATAGAGCTTCATAAGGAAATTTACTGTAGTATGAGTCATTGTCAATACTGCGGATCTCAAAGTCATCATCATCTCCATCTTCATCTCCTATGGCGAGTGCTCTCATGGCTAGTCTTCTGTAAGCAAGAACTGCCTCCTTGTTGACAGCACCTTTCTCAACTAGTTCTTGGAAAGAATAATCTTCATTGCCATAGACTATGTCAATTAAGGCTTGTCTTCGATCTTGGAGTTCAACTTCCTTTTTATCCAACATGAGTGCTCTCTCTTTGAGCTTTGTCTCTTTAAAGATGATCTTCTCCTTACATAGCTTTACTCCCATGTCTGCTAGGTCCATGAGAGATGTATCTATCTCGTTGATAGGTGGTGACTCCTTAGAAGGTTCATTTCTACTCTCATCAACTTGCATGGCGTCAAGTACTTCTTCATTTCGAGCTTTTGCTCTTTTTCAAAGTTCACGTCTTCTCCAAGTCTTTCTATTCTTTTGAATAGGATACTTGGGGTGTTGAATTTTTCGCCACATACCTGATTGAGCCAAAAACAACCCTATTTTTATGATCATTTTCCTATGATTTTTGGTGTTTATATGTGTATTTTAACCCTATTTTATAAGTATTTGTGTTTTTAGGTCTTGGAGACAAGAGAAGTGGAAACTTGTTGTTTTTCACTCTTTTTGGAGCTATTTTGATGACTTTTTACACTAATATGGATTTAGCAATTTTGAGTATGGATTTGGAGATTCGAAGTTCGAGTTTGAAGATTTATTGAAGATAATTTGAAGATTTGAAGACTATTGAAGAATTATCTCAAGAGGCAAGAATTGAAGATTGGAGCTTAAATTGCGAAGGATTGAAGACAAGCCATGAATTATCCCAGAAGCTAAGGAATTTTGGATATTTTATATGAGATAATACTCAGCCCATATAAGCCCATAATTGGAATTAAGAACCCAATTAATGCCACCTATATCCAAGGAAATATTCAATTCCCGCTTATTCCCGCTTCTAGTCCTAACAGAATTAGGATTCAGCGCAGTCTCGGTAGAAAAATAATAACTTTAGGCCCATGAGTAGTCGTTGGAAAGCTAACTCTGAGATTTAAAACTTTCCTTTGAAGTCCAAGACCCAGTTCTGTCGTTTTCAAGCCCAAAATCACCGTCGAAGTCCCTGCACGAATCCAGAATTTTTTCAGGATCCTATTTTGACTGGGATTTTGGTTCCAGGAAGACTTTTAAGCCAACTTGGATACCAAGTCAGCCTCTAAACCGTCGTAGACTCCTATCCTACTCAGAATTGGAATTTCTAGGTTTATTTCCACTATAAATAGCCACCCTATGTAACACAAATCACATACCTTCACATACTTACACACCAATTCACATAATTCTCTCTAGATTTATTTTTCTCTTCTAGTTCTAGTTTTTAGGCAAGGGTGCCGCCACCCTCTCTAACCATAGAGGGGTGCGACAATCCTAGGGATTTTGCAAGGAGATTTCGCCCCCTCCAAGGTCTTGTAAGTTTTCTTAAGCCTCTCATGGATTTTCCTAAATTCATGAGGAGCTAAATTCTTAATACTTCTTATCCTTTGGTGAATTCAATCAATTAATATGGTGAGATTTCTATTCTTATAATTGATATTTTATTTTTGATAGATAGCATGTTAAACTCTGTTTTATTACACGATCTTGATTTTTATTGATTTACGCGGCCGATAAAGAGATAATTTGAGAGATCCACTGCTAAATCGGACAAGACTGTTAACGCATGAGTCTGATTGTTTGGTAGCGAATTGATGACGATTAACCACCGCTTCAATGGGTTTTACATGCCAGTGATCAGATTTATCTGATTGTTATATGGTTTTACTTGTTAAGCATGTGTGAAAGAACTAATTAAATAGTTGATCTTAATGCTTTGTTTCTTGGCAAATCTTTAAGCCTTAACCGGTAATTGATTTGTTAAGTAATAAAAGGGGTAATTTAAGGTTTAACCGGTAATCTTACCTAAGTAGCATGTTAGGGTTTCCCTAGGTCAGTTATCATCAAGGATTTAATATTGAATTCATCTTTTAAATCAAGGATCCATAATTAATTTGATTATTTTCTACCATTGGAGACGAAGTATGCCTTTTAATTATTGTTTTCTTTTTTAATTGCCATAGATTTAGAATTAATTTACTTGGCTCTGTTTCTAGTTTAATTGTTTTCTTGTTTTCTTAATCTTTTTAATCCCCTGTTTTTTCGCAAAGCTTTTAAGAGATTTTTATGGATTGTATCTTCGGATAAAGTCTACTCCCCTTCTCTGTGGATCGACCCCTACTTGCCCTATCTATTTAGTTAGGATTTTGTGGGGATTATTTTTATGATTGCTAACGACCGATCAATACCCTTTTGAGTGTTTGAAGGTGGCTTGACCATTCTTGGTTGTGCATGGTCACTTCGCAATTTCATCTCCTTCTCCACAGCTGCATGGCGATATTCCTTCTTCTTATGATCCAAACATGGTCAGATTTCATGCTTTGTCCTCTTCAAGTAAGACTTAGGATGAATCTCAACTTGTAGTTGTTGATCATGTTCCCTTTTGGAAGATTTATGTAGGGGAGAGGGTCGAGCGGTTTGAACCGCCAAATCGACCGCCACCGACTGCTGCGGTCTGAGGCGCCGCGGTTTGTCGGTTTCGGCGGTGCTGGCGGTGCAAACCGCCACCGATAATGAAGGGGACGGTCAGTTATCGGTATAGGGTTTTTGAACCCGAAACCGAACCGAAACCGACCGCTTATTATATATAATAATAATAAAATATTTTTCTGATATATATATAATAAATTATTTATATTTGTTTTATATTTATAATTATATTATTAATAATTTAGAAATATTAATAAATCAGAAATTATAAAAGCCCTCATTTCTGAAATTACCCTAAACCTATTAGGGAAAAAAAACCTTTTCTTTTCTCCTTGCGCCTCTCTCTCGATCTCGACCCCGTCTCTCTCTCTCATCTCAGTCTCTTTCTCTTTTGATTTCTGTTGGTGTTTTCTAGTTTGATTTTCGATTTGAGATCTTATTTTCCTCATCTCTTTCTTCGATTCCTTCTCTTTTTTCATGATTTTCGAGTTAGGTTTTGCTGTTTTGGGTAAGTGACTGTGAATCATTCAATTTCGATTTTTCATTTAGGAATTAGGGGTTTTGAAACTAAAAATCTATGGGTATCTTGATTTCTTTACTAACTAAGTTGTAATTTGTTTGGCTTTTGGGATTAGGGCTCAATACTATGGGTTTGAGTTTCGGTTGATGTTTCGTTTAGGGTTCTTTGACAGTGGGCCTTTAAGGAGCGATATTACAAATATTTCAAGGTAAGTTGATCAATTTAACAATTTTCGTTTAGGAATTAGGGATTTTGAAACTGAATATCTTTGGGTTTGTTAAGTTCTTTGTTCGCTATTTCAGACCACAAGTTCGAATTAATTAAGGTACTATAATATCTTCATCAATTAAGAAATTATTAGTATTTTATTTGATTAATTGAGATTCAATTGACTTTTGTAAATTAATTTGATTATTACATTGTAATAATCACCTTGCGGCCTTTATACAATTATATTACTGACTTGTGAATGTGCCTGTGGACAGGAAATAAATAAGTTTTGCTTCCAAAGAGCTTCACTGTTTCAGCTTCGGTTTCAAATTCAAAGCATTTTTCTTTGATTTTACAAAGAATTTAAGGTGAGACACATTTTACAAAGCATTTCTGTTTCAGCAGTGTCATTTGTGATTTTCATTTTTTGCTAATATGATGATTGATTTGCTAAGTAAATGATTGATGATATTGATGGTGATTGATGAATCTGATATTGATGAATGAAATATGATGAATAATTGAATATATATATTCTGTAAGTTGAGGATTTATATCAGGCTATACCAAAGCTATCCTAAAACTTAAGTTGGTTGTTTATTACAAATAAAAATTTATTGCAGCAGCATTTGAATTTCATCACCTTTTGTTTACAGTTGCACAAACAATTGTTTGTGTTTTTGCATGTTTGTTGTATATTAATTTAGATTCAGAAATCAGAAGTTTACATTAGCAAGAATAGTTTCTGATTTATTCTTTTTTGACTTTTGCAGATGTTAGACATTGAAGTACAAAATCTTGAAGACATCCAAGTTGATGTCGAAAGTGGAGAGACTGCTGATGGTGAGAGAGAGGACACTGCTGGTGGTGTTCAAGAAGAGGTATCCACCCAACACCAAAGTCAAGTAGCTTCAAATGCAACTGCAACTGCAACTGCTAGACAGCCCCAAAAAGGTACCCAACCCGAATCTTCTCAAAGTCATGTAGCCCCTGCACTACCTAGGACTAGAGCATTTACATCAAATGTTTGGGAGCATGTGACTAGGTTTAAAAGGCCCTGATGGTTACCCTATGGCTAGATGTAACTATTGTGGTGCCCCCTTATAAAGCTCACACTAAAAGAAATGGAACAACAAGCATGAAAAACCATTTAGAGTCATGTGCTAAGAACCCATTAGTCATTGCTGCAAAAGAAAGGGAGTCTAGGCAGTCTAAGCTTGCACTTTCTAAAAATAAAGATGGAGAGGGTTGTTCAATAGGTACTTGGGTGTTTTCTCAAGAAGCAACTAGGAAATCATTGGCTAGGATGATTATTTTAGATGAATTGCCTTTTAAGTTTGTTGAGGGAAGGGGGTTTAGGCAACTAATGTTTGATGCACAGCCTAAATTTGTAATTCCTAGTAGGTGGACTGTGGCTGATGATTGTTATAAACTGTACAATGAGACTAAGAAGAAGTTGAAGGGTAGTATTAAAGATATGGGTGGGTTTAGGGTCTCAATCACAACTGACACATGGAATTCAGTCCAAAAATATAGCTATATGTGTGTCACAGCCCACTATATTGATGCTGATTGGCAGTTGCACAAGAGGATAATCTCTTTTTACCCTATAACTAGCCATAAGGGTGAATATTTAGGTAAATCACTAGAGAGAGTTTTTAAAGATTGGGTATACATGATAGGATTTTTGCTGTCACAGTTGACAATGCAACGGCCAATGATGTGGCTGTTAAGTATTTGAAAAATGGTTTAGTTGAGAGGAAAACAGCAATTGTAGGGGGTAAATATTTACATATGAGGTGTGTAGCACACATTTTGAATTTGATAGTAGGTGATGGGTTTAGGGAAAAAGATCATTCTGTGGTCAAGATTAGAGAGTCAGTCAAGTTTGTTAGAAGCTCCAATTCTAGATTGGCCAAGTTTCTGAATGTGCTAAGGCTGAAGGTATAGAGACTAAAAGCAGGTTTGTCCTTAGATGTTCCCACAAGGTGGAACAGCACATACAAGATGCTTGAGAATGCAGTCAAGTTTGAGAAAGCATTTGATGCTTTTCCTGATGTGGATCACCATTTTAGGCATGAACTTAGGTTAGTTGGGTTGCCTACCAAGTCTGATTGGGAGAATGCCAGGGCTCTTTGTGTTTTTTTGAAAAAATTTTACTATTTGACTCTTAAAGTTTCTGCATCTACAAAAGTGACATCATCTAACTTGCTTGATGAAATTTTCACTGTTTGCACTGCATTGGGTCAACTGCAAAACCAAAGTTCAAGCACTGAGACGAGCGCCATGGCAAGCAAGATGAAAGAGAAGTTTGATAAGTATTGGGGCCAAGTAGATAAGACCAATATGTTGGTCTATGTTGCTGCAATTCTGGACCCGAGAAAGAAGCTCACCTTTGTGCAGTTCTGTATTTCAAAGATGTATAAGGTTGACAAGGCTTCTGAACTGTTGGATTCTATTAATGAAGCTATGAGGGATATATTTGAAGACTATAGGAGAGCCCTAGGATTTGAAAAAGGGTGTGAGGCTTCACAGACTTCTCAAGCTCAAGGTTCTGCAGATTTGATGGATGAGGATGATTATGGTGATGCAATGCAGCTATTCATGAAGCATCAAAGGTAAGTTAGTTTCTTTTTTTCATTTTTCAGTCTTCCAATTGATTGTTGTTTTATTTTGCTTTTAATAGATATGGACTAATGTAGTTTTCTCATTTTCATGTAAATTGTAAGGAATGTGGTTTACAAGCAAACAAGAGTGAATTGGACATCTACCTGCAAGAGGAAATGAAGCAAGAGGGACCTGCATTTGATGTGCTTGCATGGTGGAAATTAAATGGTCCAAGGTTCCCCATACTTTCGTGCCTAGCGAGGGATGTGCTTGCTGTTCCAGTGTCAACGGTTGCTTCTGAATCAGCTTTCAGCACTGGTGGAAGAGTGGTTGATGTCTACCGAAGCAGCCTGGCAGCTAAGATGGTTCAAGCTCTAATCTGTACACAAGATTGGATGAAGGGCTCTTGTGAATTTGACCCGGAAGCAGAGAGTAAGGACCAAACTCAGATGGACAAAATCTGTCTAGGTAATGAAATCCCTTGCAATTTATTTATGTCAAATTCATGTGATTATTTTCACCTTTCAGTTTTCACAATTATAACTTTGTTTTTTTGTTTTCATTAGATCTAAAAAATGTCTGTTTGGAGCCTAATATTGACAACTGAATCCAGCTTGGGTTTTTGACTTGCTGCATGATGCTAAATTTGTTTGGAGCTTAATCTTGACAAATCCTTTTTGCTACTAAATTTCTGAATTCTAATGGTATATTGGTATATATTGCTGCTGACTTGTTGCTGTTTCTTGCCTGCAAAAGCTCTAGTTTTTGTTCAAGGGAGCTTGTATATGGGTTTGCAGGTTTCTTAGATATTCTTTTGTTCATATGCAGTGTTAGAAACTTAGAGAGTTAGAGTTACACTTGCATAGTTGTTCATGCACAGCAAATCTCTTTTGTATAGCAGCTACCAGGGTACAT